>VZTT01046429.1:28747-49198 GCA_013400855.1 Buphagus erythrorhynchus | reverse complement strand
GAGTGTTGCAGACATGAACCTTAAGAAAAATAATTTACTAGAGATGGCTGGATCTTTGGAACAAAACACTTTAATCTTGAAAGGCATATTGATTTTTCCAATTAAATATTTAGCAAAAAGTTGAACATCTTCCTATTATTTTTCAAGCCTTATGAAAAGTGTTATTCCATTAAAAATTAAGATTCTTAAAATGATAATTGAAAGTGATTAGCAGGAGGGAAAATATCCATAACCATTAGACTTGATTGCTTAATAATGTTCACTAGGGAAATCTACAAGTAAAGGTTATTAAAAAAAAAATATTGATGGAATGAGAAATTGCCCTAAACTTTTCAAAAGAGAACAGTTTTCCTTCCTGGGAGCTTTTGTGTGTGTGTGTGAGTAGGCAAATGAAACTGTTTTAATAGTTTCCTCAATCTTTGTCCAGAAAATTTGACTTGTATTTTAAGTTAAGGGCTATTCCAGTTATTCCTTACATATAGAATGGCTCTTTTATGAGGAAAAATATTTTTTTCAGGATAACAGGAGCAGGAGAAAAAAAGAAAAACATGATTTTGTGCATACCAGGAAGCATCTTAATATCATAAATGAACTAATGGATCCAAGGCATATCTGAGGTGGGGATTCATCTCACTTGCTTTCAGACATTTGAAAGTTATCTGAGGTGGTTTAGTTCTGTCTATGAGCAATGGAGGGAGACAAAAGTCATGGGCTGACAATCTACTGTCTTCAGGATATACCTACACTCCAAGCTTGGCTGCAGGTGGAACCCGGATAAATATGACTTTCAGGTGAATTCCTCTCTGTCTGCTTCTCTCCAGGCATTCCTACTAGCACACTCTGCCTTTTTTTGTAGTGGAAAACAGATGATCAAATCTGCTTGAACAACAAAACAAAAAGACATTGCTTAGATATGTACAGCAAAAAAATATATGGGTAATGTTTCCTGGCTGTGGACACAAGTTAATGCATCTGTTTTATTCAGATGGTAGCAATTTCTACTGACTCAGAGCACTTCTCAACTGCTTTCTTAGCTATCACCCTAAATTTACGGCAACTAGATATGCAACCTAATTTTTTTCTTTTTTTTTTTTGTAATTTTCCAGTATATGCAGTAATTGAAATGTAAGGATTTTGCATGTTTGGTGTGATAATGGTTGAGAACAATGGATTTAAAAAAAAAATTGCCCTAATATACTCTATATTAGTAAAAATTTTTTATGCTTGGGAATGTACTTCACAGGATGACTCTGAATTGTTTAGATTTTCCCACCCTGCAATATTATTCATATACACCTTGTCTGCCCCTTCAGTCCATTTTCTCCTCTGCAGATGACATTTGTTTGCAAAAGAGAAGCAGTAATAAAGTTATGCCTCCCTTTAAACTGGCAATTCACAATTTTGAAAGAGATCTTCTGTCAGCAGAAAAATAATCCACCTCCCTGATATTTAGTTTAATTTCATGCAAATCTTGTTCCCTTCTCAGGCTTTACACAAGCAGATCTGGACAGATCTGGCCTTTTGTTTTTACCTGCAGCTTGTGATGGCATACAATGATGACAAAACCTCAGCTTAAAAATCAAAACCCAGTCTGTAGTCTCTAATTTTTTAGAGCTCCTGCTCACTGAGGTGTGTGTAACTCTCCCTGTGTTCTCTGGCTGAGACTGCAGCAGCTGCTTCTGCAGAGCTGCGTAGGAGACATACCAAGGTGTGCTGGTGCAGTTGCTGCAACGAGTCCTGGCTGATGGGCTGTGAAATCAGCAGATTTCCATCCTGTGGGCCTCTAGAAGTACTTTCCTCTAAAAATATGCTGAAAGAGCAGCAGTTCTTCTACCATAAACCCCGGGTGCTTTTGTGGTTTTTTTTTGGTGGGGGGGGTTTTGTTTGTTTGTTTGGTTGGGTTGTTTTTTTGTTTGTTTTTTTTTTGTTTGGTTTTTTTTGTTTTGTTTTGTTTTTTTAATTTGCAAAGAGAAGCAAAATTCTAATTGCCATTCAATAATGTGGGCAGAAAAATTGAAGCAAAACCAGCAGTTCATAATCTGTAATAAGTACACACCTCCAGAACAAGCTGTATTTATAAGGAAAATTTGACACAGGATTAAGGAAGAGTGGGATGAAACTTCACATACACATTCATACATGACTGCAAAGAGGGAAGCCTTTGCTGATCATGAGTGGTCCTGGGATTTATAGCCACAGTTTCTAAGCAAAGCTAAACACTTTTAAAACATTAGCTACTGAGTCCACCTATCTTCATCTGAAAAACATGTCAAAGAGCTTGGCTAGAGACTTGGACTAGTGGATTATATTTTTTTTAACTGTGGTAGAAGAAAAGATACTTCTACCTGAGTTTTTGGCCACACAGTCATTTATTTCCCTCTCACCTTTCCTGGTAGCTTTCAAAAATAACTCATCCACATTTCTCAGAAAGCAGTCTTGAGTCTCTTTCCTGTGTAGAGAAGCTAATCATATAGCAATTTTTGTGTCTTCTGTGTACAGTACCATCAAAACATTAGGTACTGTAAACCCTAGACTGTTCTCCTGAAACATGAGAAAAACTTCATACCCTTGCCCTCTGTCTTGAGGAGATATATGCATGTATATGTGCAATACACCTGGGTTTCTGCCAGTGGATAGCCTTACTGATAGTTTAGTAGCCCTAATCAAATTTTTAAGTCCTTTTAGAGCAACAGCTGCTATTCTTAACTAGTCCCTGAGATTTAAAAACACTATATGCTTGGTTTGTCATTTGGTTAGTCTACTTAGTCAAAAGATCATTGCTAGAGTAAGTACCCTCACTTCTGAAAAATCCAATGAAAAACCCTATAAACTTCTGTTGTGGTCTAACCCCAGCTGGTAACTAAGCATCCCAGGCTAAAATCAGCACAGTCTAATAACCAAGCAATAAACAACAGCCATGACTATATCCAAATCCTCTTTCTTTGTATTGCCCTAAAACCAATAACAATACGCAGTTCAATGTGGATGGTATTAAAGCAGATTAGAAACAGCTGTTCACAGGGGCTGAACCAGATTTGCAACTGATATAAATCAGAGAAAAATCAATGGCTTTAGTTGAGTGTGGTGGATACCCTCTAAAGATCTGGGTTGCTGCTTTTCATGTCTAGTGGGTTTCTCCTTGCTGTTTCCTATTTAGAATGGCTTATAAATGACTTATGCTCTAGGAAGAGAAGGCAGCAACAGTCAGCTGGTTTTGTTGGACAGAGTTTGTGCCAAGGTTATTACCTTGAATGGTTTGCCTCAGTAAATTTGGGAGGAGATAATTTTAAGGAAGTACTACTGATGACAGTCTTTTTTCACTACTCCCCAAGAAGTAAGGGTGTTTCCCATGTAAGCAATTTAGCAAAGCTTCAAGCTATTTAATTAAATAGGGATATATTTTGGGGATGATAATGTATATGAGAAAGATCTAATATAAGAGAAGAAGCCAAATGTATTTGTTCTTTTTCTTTCAAGAAGCTTGCCATGTTTTTAGACAATGTAAAGGTGGGGCTTATTTTCACAGAAGACAGCTACATAAAACAAACAGCTAATCCTGCTCCCTTCATCAGTCTGGAAATATTCTAACATTGGTATAAAAGCCGCAAAGCATTTCCAACAGCAGTAACTGATACCTGCTTATTACTGTATACTTTGCTGTTACAATCTCTGTGATATGATTAGAAAAAGCCTTTAATGCGCAACTACAACTATTTATCATTTTACTAGACTAAATATTTGCAAATGGTGACGAGGACTCTAAATTTCTAGGCCAGACCTGAGCATAGGAGTGGTTTGACTTTTTGTTTGGGTTTTGGTGAGAGTTTATTTGTTGGGCTTTTTTGTGTCTTAAGGATGGGACGTTTAACCATGTGGAACAGAAGAGATGCTAAGTGTTTCTGTGAATTTTGGTCATGAAAGCTTAAGTCAGTTTCAAATCTGTGCAACTGCAACTTATAAGTTTCTTGTGTACCTTTCCACAGGACAATTCAGATGGGAAGGAATGTGGGGTGGTCTCTAGTTGAGCTTAGTGTAACTTGTTCAGGGCTTGATTGAATAATGTCTCAAGCCTTCAAGGATGAAGACTCTGCAGTCTGTGTTCAGCATTTTAGAATGATCAGTAATCTGCATAATGAAGATCTTGTCTAATATTCAGTGGCAGCCTGTCCTGGTTCAATTTAGGAGCCCTGTTTTTCCTTTCTTTCTACACACTGTAGGGAAGGTAGGGAAAGATACAAATACCTCTTCTTGGTATCCTTCTCCTAGGCATAGGGTTACTTTTTTGCCTTCTCAGAGCCTTCTCAGCTCAGGAGAGAGTTGATTCCCATGCAACTTCACTCTCAGTCCAGGAATCGCACTGGTTGGTTTAGCCTTTGTTTGGTTTTGACTGGGGTGAAGGGGTTGAGGAGGAGTGGTTTCAAACTGACCAAAACTAAAATTTCAGGAAATATAACCCCATTGTGTTCCTCTAAGTAATCTACTGCATACACCTGTCTGTATATAAACACATAGGTGTATAATGAGAAGCAACAGTAATCATGTATTGTTAATCTTTTCATCTCATCTTTTTTCCCGTCCCTTGTTTTTTCTTTTTTTAATTGTAAATTCTTCAGAAACTGAATTTTCTAATTTGACCCTACAAAACTTAAGCCAATTAGGTGTGAGCACAATAGAGGTAATTATTAGAAATATCAACATTGTTTTATAATAGCAAAATCCTGCCAGGAACAAATAATGAGATTATTTCATTCTCTACAACTGTCCCCAGTCTCTGTCACTGGATACAACAAAAAGTCAGGAGATCACTTAGCCCAAAAAATAATATTTAATCCAATTGTAGCTGAAGAAAGGTTTTGAGGTAGATGGAATAACTACATTTGTCATACAGTATTGTGTTGTAGTCCTCACAGCAGTGCAAAGAAGAGGCCAGAGTATTTTTGTATACTTGGTTTTTGCACTATTAAGTTGATATTTGGTAGGATACAAAAGCAGTCGAACAATATGGACAGGTCCTTGATGGCCACTGCCTTACAACTCAGCATAATACAGAGCTACTTCATGTGACTATGGCAAACAAAAATGGAATGCATAATCAGATTTTCTTCCAAAAAATGATGCACCTGTCAAGATTTTTTGACCCAAAGAACAAAAATATTCCAAGTATTTGAAATTATCCAAAAATTGTCTCACATTTCCTGCTAAGTAACTATATGTCTTTGATGTTAGAGCTAGAAAAGACAGGAAATTTCACCTGCTGGATGAAAATAATTACCTTCCTTCTATGATCACCAAAGAAATAAAATTAAGATTTTTTTTGTGTGCCACTGCTTCTAAGAAAGAACTACCTTTTGACTTTAGAGACATTGACAGATGGTGATTCCTAAATTGGAAACCAGGTACCAGCTGTGGTCCTACTGTCTTCAACCTACTCCTGACTCTGCCATGGTCTGTAGTGTCTCCTCTGAGTACAACAGATCAGCTGACTGACTCAAGTTCTTCAAGCACTCCTCTGAATGCAGCCCTGAAGGATGAGGGTTCACAGTGAAAACAAACAATGTGGAGAAGTGAGAATCACTTAGAAGGCCAGCCTCAGCTAGTCAGGTTGCTCTGTCAAATTCTGAGTGTGACACAAATAATATTTATGCCCAGTATTTAGAGTAAAATGGCATCACTCTGTTCAGTATTGCAGTACTGAACACAGTGTATCAGTATCGCTCTGCAAATTCTGGAGAAATTACTGGCAGTAACTACTCAGTCCCCTCTGATCATTACTGCATTTAACACCAACATCACAATTCCAAAACTTATGATTAGGAAGGAAGCAAAAGCACTGAACCTCACATCATCAACATCATCAGTAGAAATCTTACAGACTCATTAAGCAGCAAATTAGCACTGTTTATAAAAATAATGATGCAAATATGAAACACAATAGTCAGCTACAGCTAGTAGTTCCAGTTAGTTACTGGAGGATATCTGTAGGTTAGGCATATCTCTTCTATCCCTCACTTTCTGCAGAGAAAAAGCTCCTCTGCACTTCAGATGAACTGGAAAAGTCTTTGTGACAGTCTAATTCTGTCCTAACTGAATTCTGAGGTACCGGGGGGAACAAAGTTACCTCAGCAATGAGTGCTGTTCCTCACTTGCAGTTACCTGGCAAAGCAAGTGCAGAATGAGGTGGCAAATTCTGATGACATAAAATTAAGTGGGGTGATAAAAGTGCTATGTGAAGTAGCAAAATTACCTCAGAGTACTAAATGATTGGGCAAAGAAATGGCGGGGAAAAAAATTGGTGCAGATGGATGTAGAATAATGCAGACAGGGAAAGCTTGTCCTAAATACTAAGTATGTGCTGATTGATACCAAAATATCTATAAAAAAAAAAAAAATCTTCCCAGTGCCGTAGCTGATAATTTTATGAAAATGTCAGCTCTTCACTCAGTCATGAGTAAAGAAAAATCATTACCAAAAAAACCCAGGAAAACAAAGCAGAAAACTTTTGTGTCACAGTATTAATCTGCAGTGAGTCCAAATCATGAAGAGCCAAAGAATTTCTGGTTTTAGCATCTTAAAGAATTGATGCAGAAGACTAGAAAAGGCACAGAGAGTAGTGATAAGAATTATCAAAGTTATTAATGTTTTCCATTTGAGGGATATGAAATAAACCAGGGCTCATCTGGGCATGAAAAGAAGAGATACATTTAAAAGGAAGAATATGGGTCTGGGAAATTATCAGTGGCAAGGAGATGAGAAGTGGGGAACCATTATTCACTGGTTTTGATAACACACAGATGAGAGGCCATCAGTTGTAATTATCAGAAGGCAAATTCCACCTAAATTTTAAGATTTTTTTCTCACCTTTCAATCCACAAAGTGTGATTAAACCCAGAGGTGGTACTTCTGACTCAGGAGGGTTTTGAAGTACATGTCATTGGTTCTGGGCCAGTAGACAAAAAAGAAACATGATAATGTTTGCACTGTTCTTAGGATTTTCCTTTACTATCCTTGGCTAGACATAGCTGGAGACATTTTAGGGGGCTAAACAGACCTTTGGCTTGACTCTCTCTCTTCCTCTTAAGTACTAAAAAACACTGCACACTTGCAGATGAACCAGAATCAAAACTCTTGTCCTTGCTATAAAGACTTAAAATTAACTTTTCCATCTTAACATGACTGGCTCGAGAATTCCTGTGTTTTGCTTCAAGCACTTGAGACACTACATATTACTGACATAGACCTATAATTGCTAGTGAAGTCCTAAAATCCTCATCCACTATAGAAATTCATTCCCTGCTTCTTCTCTAAAAAGTAGTGAGTCAGTCTGGAGTTAAGGTAGACATGATGTCCTGAAAGGAAAACTCTAACAAAGATTCTCTGAGTTTCATTTTGAAGATTCTAGTGGTTTGTTTATTTCTTTTTTTTTTTTTAATTACAGATTTTCCTTAATTAGTATATGTGTGCAGCCTTACTGCTCCTGTGAACCTGTTAGTGTACTTTTCTGACACAATTGTTACCCCATGGGGCTACAGAGTTAAAGTCCCTTGTTTGTGACGTCTACATTGTTGAGTGTTCCATGCTATGTGCAGCAGAGCAGCAGTTCTCAGCCGTTCATTTTCCTTTTGGATTAAGAGATATTTTACATCCATGAACCCTGAAAATTGGAATCATTGCTGAGACATATAATTTAGCATCAAAAGCACAGTAGGAGTTCTTGAGTGCCCTGACAGTAACCCATGTGCAGGTGCACAGCCAGAAAGAAAATACACACGATGAATGAACTAGGCTTCTATTTCTGGCATCTGCTATTAGTTATGAATAGAATAATAACGGATTTGTGTTAGAAAACAGCTTGACAGGACACATTACTTCATTTTCTAAGGAAAATGAAAGCAGTATAATGCTAGTACAAAAGAGAAGATCACCTCACTGCAATATATCTTTGCACTTAGCTTAAGGCCACAGTTCAGCTCGGCAAAATTACAGCTATGGTTTCTTGATTTACAAATATATTCTTTTTGTGCGTTCTAAGTTGTGTTTTAGAGCCTGTAAGATCGCTGTTGTTAGCAGGCAGTTGTATCGAGCTGCGACGGTAGGGACAGAATTCTTCAGAAGGCAGAGATGCTCTTGGAACACGTGTTTATTGTAAGGGTTGTTGTTAAAAAGGGGGCCCTGCTACCAGCTGCCAGCACAGCTGATATCAGGGTCCCATGTGGCCAAGAGAGCTATTTCCTGGTACCTTGTGGTTTTATCTCATTCTGTGTTGAATATTCTAATTCCCAGTCACCAACCAGTACAGGACACACCTCTTACTACATTTACATGCAGCCTATAGAAACTACTATATTACCATATAATCTACTTTCTAAGTCTTAAAAGCTACCCCCTAATCTACCTTTTCCCTGATACCTTGGTGGGCTCCACCCCTTGGGCTCTCAGGTGTCCCTTTGTTAGCTATTGCTCAACCCACCTTCAGCTAATCGTTGTCTTCCTGCTTGGCCATGCTTTACATTTCAAAACTAGCTACCATCTCTATATCATTCACAGGTTTTATATTTTCAGAATCTCTTGCAAAGCAATCATATCTGTAAGCTTTTCCTGTCTCATCTTTCCCTACAAGAGCCAAAAGTTAACACTGCGAATACAGTCCAAATATGAAGAAAGGAGCTGAATTTTTCTCCTAACAAACCTATTTCCAAGAAAATTTTTAACTAATTTTGAGTGATGAGGGTAGAGTCTGCCTTCAATCACAAACAGTCAATTTGAGATTATACAAGTTTTATGGCAGACAGACTATTACTCGTGATAATGAACAAGCTAGACAAAAAGCAGCTGAGCTTTTAAATGTCAGGTTGTTTGTAGAGCTGACAGTTAGAAAACTCTCTTTATTTTTCCTTCCAGCTGGCCAAATTGCTATGAGAGTTACAAGGAGAGAAAAGAAGTGAAACTTAGGTTGATACTGCTTTCCTTTTATTTTTTTTTTTAAGAGGGACATTTGAAAACTGAACCAAAACAAAAAACTGTAAGAAAAGTCTCCTAGGTTTTGTTCAGTTCTCCAAATCACCCTGATATAAAAAATCTGATTTTTGTTTCCTGAGCTGCTGCTCTGTTTGCTCACCATAATATCAGATCCTAGAGATTGCTTCACTCATCAGATAGATGTGGGTATCTCCAGGATTTCCATGACCTCAGGGGACCCAGGTGTCCTGAAAGTGCAGTGTCTGAAGCAAAGGGAAATTGGAAAGAAATCATAAACTTTCCTATTTAAGGTGAATGAGTGGAAGTAACATATTCAGTGGGTCTTTTTGTTTTTCTATCCTTTATTTTTTCCATTCCTCTTCCTTATCTGAAGTGAAGCCCACAAAATACTTCCACCTCCCATTTATATCCATGATATAAATCTGATATAAAAGATATTAAAATCCAGACCCCTTTTGCCCTTGAGTGATCCCCTAATAGGCACTTTTTGAATTCTGTTGCTAGGAGAATATTTTCCCTTTAACATATGGTTCTTGTTATGCTATAATTAATTGTCATACAGCTATTTGGTTGTTGTAAAAAGTTATTTTTATTGCCCTTCAGAAAGGTTGTGTATGGTTATTCTTGTCCCTTTCCTTAATGAACACAGGTGGCTACGAACTTAGACTGAATACAAAAAGTAGTGAAACATTAATTTATTCAAATATAGAAGGAAGGAAGAAGGCATATTTTTCAAGACAGCACAACTGAGGTGGTTACTCTGTTGTCAGCACAGAGTCTGCTTCCTCTGCTGCTGTACAGCACTTGGACATAGTGATGTGTTGCATGACATCAACAGTCAAAGATTTCTAGTGCCACGTCATGGTTTACTTTTACTTCTTGACTCATCAGTGTTAGTTCTAAGATTTATTTCTTTCTGTAATTTATTGAATTATTTATTTCTCTTTGTTATTTATGAACAGAAGTTCCCTTTTATAAAGAGTGCGTACACTATTAAGTCCCTTTTAAGCACTTTGTGCAGTGGTTTATAGCCATTTAAATTCAAAAATCTATTTAGATTTTTGAATTCAAATAAAAATCCAACCTCTTTGGGTAGCAATTGCTCAGCAAATATTGATGTTTCCAGTGGAAATACATTAATTCTTCAGCTTTTCCCAGAAAATTTGCTTTTAACAAAATGACCATTCCAGAAGCCTATCATATGAAATGTAGAGGATAAAAAGCCAGTTATCTTGGTGCACAGTTCATGTTCTGAAAGGAGGGAAACTCATTTCAGGTGTTTGATGTGTTTGATTTTGCATAAGCATATTTTACTCCTCACTTAAATATGAAATATTTAGTAAGAAGCATCTTGATATCCCATCTTAAATAATATATATCAGAATAAGGAAATGCCTGTGAAATGTGTTCAAGAGCATGGAAAAATCTTTTCTACTGTAATTTTAGCAAGAGTCACTCTCCTTCCTGTACCAGTGTTGGCATAGAGGGCAGTCTGAGTGCTCTCCTCATGGCAATGGCTACCTATAGCATTCTCTAACCAAAATGTTTAATGATAACACATGTGTACCTTTTCCCTCTGTCCTTCCCTGCAGGCATGAAACCAAATACAGAGCCAAGGTGCAGAGCATGCATTGTCCTTCTTGGCATTTATGAGCCTTTTAGTGGAGCCCAGAAACCAGAGAGCACAGCATTCATTTAGTGTGTGCAGCTGAAAATTAACATATTTGCCTCTTGCCCATGGTTACTTGGACCTTGCACCAATGCCTTTTCAATACCTTTATTACTTTTATATACAACAGAATCTTCTGCAAGGGTTATTGTGTGTTTGCTTGGTCATTTTTTAGTGTTATTTGAAATAAAGAATCAATGGTGAAATAAGGTCTAATTAGTCAAAATTCTTTAACATTAAGTCTATTGCAAGATAATTTGGCAACAGACCAATACAAACTAAGGACAACTTTATTCTGTTTTGTGTAATGAACATCAAGTGCTGATAGCATCAAATAAAAATGGGAGTTGCATTCTCTGTGCATAATTCACTTTATTAGAGGCAGTGGTGCATAATTCAGACATTTATCCACATTCATATAACCTGATCCTATGATGATGCTTATGCTTATAGCAAAATGGAAATACTCTTTTAGAGATCAGAGCACAGATGACTGGGAAAAAAACTCAGGGGGAACCATGGTGTTTTCATATAATGATTTGACTTTGATCACAGAGATCAGAGTGTTCTACTGGAAAAGCAAACAGGGAATAGTTTAAAATATTTATTTAAAATGGAGCAGGGGAAAAAAGCCCTCCTGTGACATGTACTTGCAAGCGTGTTATGGAGGAAAACATTAGAAATGCTAGTTGATGACAAACCCTTTAATTAAAATACAGTAATTGGCTTAGGCATGCAGCAGTAAAAAAATTAGGTAGCTTTTACATATTTAAGATGTTAGAATATCAATCAAGAAAGTTTATCATTATTATCAGACCAGAAATTATGCAGGCAGAATACTTAAGCAGAGATTAGCTAGAATATATTTCCCAGTGTAAATAAGGCTGCGAATGCATTTGTTTCTCTTCTAACCAATATTTCTGGTACCTGTTCAGCAAGGGCAACACCACTCACCACTGCTCTCCACCTGGACATGGAGCCCTTGCAGTGGTTCACCCATCCAATCCTTGTCTCTCCAATTTAGAGACACACATGTCACATGCTTTACCCAAGCCCAGACAGTCTGTCAATTGGTCTTCCCTTATCCATCCATGTTGTAACCTCATCAATGAAAACCACCGAATTTTTCAGGCATGATTTGCCCTTAGTGAAGCCATGTTGGCTATCACAAATTGTCCTTATTTTTCATGTGCCTTAGGATAGTTTCCAGGAGGATCTGCCCCTGCTTCTTGCAAGGCACTGTGATGGGAGTGACCTGTAGTAGTTCTGGGTAGAAGTCAGCAATAAAGAACATGTGAAGGACAGAGTTTCAGGCAGCTTGCAAGGCGCCACAAGCTCAGCTGGCTGGGGGTTGTCACAGGAACATCTGCTGGGAGCAGGAGGAACAAGGCAGGTGCCATCCATGAGCTGCCATTGTCAGGATGGGCCCCTCTGTCACACAGCAGCCCGTGACAGTCAGTGACATCAGTTCAGGCCACAGCTAAGGCCTTCTGTATGCTGGAGAACATCCGGTGCAGTGGAGCAGTGGAAGGAGATGGGCCATGAACATACAGTCTCACCATCGCCTTCTGGGAGTAATCACCACTGGGGAAAGTGGGGCCATGCATTTTTGTCAGAAAAAGTTAATTGCTCTGGCTGTCTGAAGGAAGAGCAATATATAATCTAAATTGTTTATTTTCCTTTGCTTTCTACAGGTTTCTCATCCTTTGCTTTGGAGAGACATAGCTCTCTTCAGACTGGTGAGGATTTTTTTTTTAAGTAGTTAATGTTTCTGCTAAACTGTTAGGAAGCATCCAGCTGTTAAAAGCCTTTAATTGGTGAGTCTGCACTTCTTGAGCCCCTAAAGGCTGGAGACAAATAAGCTCTTCTTTTAGAAATACCAACAGTAACTGCAGATATTATTGAAGTCAAGGTGAAAACAGACAAGCTTGACTCACTAAAACAATCAATTCAGAAATTAAACATGCCTATTTCTGTGAAATTGTAGTGGTATACCCAGAATTTTCCATGTTGCAAGCCAATGATTTTCTGTTCACATTGTTTTGTACTTCTTCATTAAGACCCAGATTACTGGGAACTACATCAGTAACCCCAAAAATTGACCTGGAATATTGTGGCTTATCTCTGTTCATTATACTAGAGCTTGAAATACAGCTGTATCCACCAGTACATGCCTAACTTTCCTTAACATGATAATTTGAGATTTGTGAGTTTCAGTCCACTGTAACACATACTAAGCAGCAGTGGCTGATTTCTGGCTTATCTTCAGTTTATTCAAATATTTGTATCTACTTAAGTTATTTCAGAAATTCATTCTTTCTGTGACAAGCATAACATCAGCTCCTCACCTGAAATCTGAGTTCTTTGTCTTTATAGTACCACAAATTGCAAATCCTGCAGCAGCTTCTTTTAAGCTTTTTATCTGAAATTTGTACTGCTGTCTGTTGTGCAAGCATAGAGCAGTACAATTGTCCTGCTGCCTGCTTTAAAATTCAGCTGAATGTACTTTGTATTGTCCTCAGGTTTTCTCTGTGCTGTAGCTGCTTTAATTTGTTACCAAATAATGGCATTGCCAAGGCTGCTTTGGGAAAATGACTTACAGAAAGAAATGGAGTCTGGGTATATAAGAGAAAGGATTAAAACATTTTGGAGTTATTGGAGTAATTAATTATTGAGGTGGCTTGGAAGATGGGTGGTTAATTCCCTAGGAAAATGCCTCCCATAATCTCTCTGCCTTGTACTTATTATAACTTGTGTTCTCCCCACTCCATACACTGCTTGCAGTGACTGTTGCCCACCAGGGTAAGAGTTGTGCAGGATGATCTGTAGCACTGCTGTGTCTTCCCTGGCTCCAGCAAGGCAAACAACAGGAATCTCCTATTTCTGCTTTCATTCCCTGAAGCCCAAATCCCCAGGACATCAGCCTGGCCTGGGCAGACACACTGTCCACAGAGTCAGGTTTGTTTAAGCCAGGTTCTTACCCTGTTCAATCTTATTATCTGAGAGGGAATAAACGAGATCATTATTTACAGCAATTACTGGAATATGAAGAGATAAAATCATAAAACATGTTTATGACTTCACTGCAAGCTTAGTTGAGATGTAAGGATTTCTCCCTTAGGCTAGAGGTGTATCCCAGCAAAGCTTAACTCTGCCAGGACAGTGTGTCCTTACTCTGTCCTTTCCTTTAAGTCTTGCTCATTGTTTGGACACTTGTTTCATTAGAGGCATTAGGGAATGTGAATGGTGTCTCAAAGGGGTGTATCTCTGAAGAGTGTTTACTGCCTGAAAGATTCAAAGCATAGCTAAATAACTCTCTTTCCTTGAAATATTTGGGAGCTCTGTATGTAATGATCTTTATGTCGTGTGGTGCTGTTTAGTGTCCGGAAATTGCTGTGGTAATGCTCTTTCATTTATGTAAAAATTCATGTTAAATGAAGGGGTTACTGATGTGCTGATTCCTCATCCCTTTGTATCCTCCACTGTGATCACACATCTACATTTTTGTAAACTCTTCTTCATTCTGCAGGAATTTGCCCTTCATTTTTTCCTGCCATGCTCCTCCTGTCCCATAGCTAAAGCAAGATACAACATGAGCCTTTTTACTTGATTCACAGTGAAAATTACTGGTCCCTTTCACATACCTAATAATGAAAAAGCACTAGTAATGTATCTGAGAGACTGTCATAGTTTTGATTTGCCAATCTAAATATACTTTTAAATATACCTAACAGTGGCTTGTAATGCCAAAACTCTGTGCTTCCCAAGGATTCCACACAACAAGCCAGAAATTACTGAAATAACTTGTCAGCTAGAGACTTTCCATCTTCTTGCATTTGACATATCCGGTCGGTTCTGTCACAATTCCTATCTAAAAAATAGTGATTCAACCTATACAAAGGCTTTATTAAAAAACTTTTTAAATAGATTAAGAAGGATTAAAGAAACTGAAAAGTGTTTTTCACAAGTGTTTCTTTTCTCAGTCTTCTATGTCAGCATTGCTGATCTTATACATCAAATCCTGATGTTTCTAAATGCTGGTGTTGAAAATCCAAACCACAGTGGAAAATTGAACTGCATTCTTTCTCCATCATCAGAAATAGAAGTCCTGCAATCAGATCCGAGCTGTCAGGTTTATTAATGATGTGTGAAGCAAAACTGAATCCATCTCAACCTTCCATGGCTGTGTTGGCTCTGCAATGATAACAGCAGTAAAATCATCATTAGAGTTATCACTTAAAAAAGCCCCAAATTAAATTCAAAGAGCTGCACAGGGAGCCAATATATTGAGTAGGATGATGCTGTTTTCTACAATGCCTCTGCTTGCTGTAATCATATTTTAAGTAACAATTTTGGTGTATGTTTAATTGTTGCTGTATTCATATAGAAAAAAATGTAATATGATGATACTCACTTCCTTGGAGAGTGAAGTTATAATAAGTTTGGAAGAAAACAAAATATCTCTCTGGAATAACTGAACAATAGTTAGTCAGAATCAAAGACTGGAGCAAGAATTTAACATGCTGAGAAATGAGAGAAAACATCCAAATAGATTATCCTAATCTTTGGGAAGCAGTAAGCCATATAGAAGTTGTGAAGTTAAATGTAAAAAGACAAAATTCCTTTAATAGGTATGAGAAGGTCTGTATAGTACTGGTAAATGGCTCAGAGGTTTGAGATTTTTACATTAGAACATGTAAGAGAACAGAGCTGCATTCCTTGAAGAATAGCTGCCACAAAATACTATACAATGCAGTATATTTTCCCATTTCTTCTTATGATGATGTGTTTAGGACTGACTTTGAAAGGAAAACCTTATGGGATGATTCTTCTCTTATTTTCTCTCCTTGAATTTATCTGTAAAGCAGGTCTGTGTGAATGTCAATGGCTGTTTGTCATGGAAGACATAGTAAAATGCTATCTGAATTCAGAGTTTTGCATTACAAAGCATGGTATTTAAAGGATTAGAATATAATTTCCAGATAATTTTTAAAGAGAGGATCTGGCAGTCCAAGAGGAATACACTAGATAGTGCTACTTTTTGTCCAATTCTATGCCTAAATAAATGTCACACTGTGAATAAACAACTTGGATGTCATCCAAGCACAAAAGTTTTCAAATAGTAATTGTGCTATATAAGCAAATCAGAAATCCTGATATTGATTTAAATAGTACAAAGGTGTTATTCATGATCAGGAATAAATGTTTGTGAAGGAGACTTTTTAGATGTATATTGTCTTGTGATTTTACTTCAAATGGAAATGCTTCATGCATGACTATATCTCCTGACAAAAGAAAGGGTACTACTGTGGGATCAAGTTACCATAAAAACCTTGTTCTCAAGCTGAGTCAACTTGCGATTATTAGCTATTGAACAACTTCCTTTTATTCTTACTAAGAAAAGTAACTTTCGGTTTTTAAATTACCCTAAAAAACAGATTGTGAATAGAAAGACATTTAGGGTAATAAGATCCTATGTACCAGATATGGTCCAGATAATCTGTCAATTGCTCTTCCCTTGTCCATCAGTGTTTTAACCCCATCATAGAAAGCCATCAAATTTGTCAGGCATGATTTGCCCTTAGTTGTTATTGCTCGTTATTCACAACAATCTTTAACTAAGGCTCTTCTAGTTAAGAGCTGTCCAGGCAAAAATGCCACCAGTTGTTCTGAATTAGAATCATGGGCATCAGAAATTGTAAAGGTAAACACAGCTGAATATTTCACCTGTGTATTGTTTGTTTAGGTTGCAGCAGTGACCAGGCTGTTTCCAGACAGAGAGTCAGAGACCAGAATTCAGCAGTGCAGCAAATGCTTGTTTAGGGCTCCTTGTGGTGTTGAATCAAAGACAATGACAGGACCTAATATTCTACTGCTGTAAATTAGCACCAGTAGTTGAAATTTGCTCATTAATTTGTACCTGTGATTATGATGCTTTACTAGGCACACACTGTGACATTCTAATGTTGTGCTATACCAAGTAAAGCAGCTTCTTCCACAACTGACATCAAAGCAAAGAATCAGTATAAACTTTATATCATGTGTTCCTGCAAAGGAGAGAAATTCAGTCATAGGTACACATTGATTTGGATTAAGTTTATACTGGAAGAAACCCTGCAGTCGCTAATGAGCTATGTAGGACTGTGAATCCAGATCTACCATTGCTGCCACAGACAGTGTTTAGTGCTTGCTGTGAAAGGGTGTGGAGGCAAAGAGAAACCTCAGTCATCTATTTTGAATTGGGTCTAGAATTCCTGTCCCTCCTGGCCAGGCAGCTGGAGCCAGAGTTATTGTCTCTACCTCTGAAAGAAAAAAGTGTTTGTCTGCCCTGCTAGTGCAGGAATATAGTTCCTGAAGCTCATCCTTCTTATACTTAACAACCCTTTAAAAGGAACCTGGATGTACTCGTGGGTGATATATCCTGATCTGGTTTTGTGTTAGCATATTTCTTTAGTTCAAATGACTCTCCCTTTTTCCTTTATTTTTAGCACACGCTACACTTAAAATGATCAGTCATACCCTTTGTCACCTTCCAGTCTGATAAGGTTAAAGTCTGAGCTCTCCATGTTTATTCTGATAGAATAAAACTTTTCTTCTGCTCATCCCACACGCTTCATACTGAACCTTTCTGGGCAGGTGACCAAACTCATTCCACATAGTGTCATCAGCACCTTTACTGTGAAGCTTCCTCGCTAAACACTCTCTGCCTTCAGTTTTTGCAGGTTGCATTTGCTCTCTGCTGTGCTACCTCACATTGAGGTAAAGTCAGGCCTTCATCAACCCAAGTTCCAAGGTCTTCTTCCTCTTCTCCCAGCTTGTAGCAGAAGTTCTTGGTATAAACCCTTCTGCATCTGGCCTTGCATGTTGCATTTCACCTCATTTCTATTAAAAAAGGTCGAGCACTGTTTTTTGCAATATGCCAAACCTTAGCAATGTTGGTACCTCCCACTGTGACACTGTCAGCAGATTTCATGAAAGTGTAGTTCTACTCTCGCTATCTGAATCACTAATGAAAAATAATAATAAATGTAATTAAGCTCCAAATAATTATGTCTACTAGATCTATAAGATTGCAGACACTCTGGTAATGTTTTACATTATTTACAAAGAACAGCAGTGATTGTCTCCTAGTTTGTTCACTACACAACCTCTAAGACCACACATGGAAGTAAATAGTGTACTTCTGAGTGATTGCAAGGCTTAGAGAGAAGACGAGGGTGGTCACTTACCTGCACTAATAGGTGCTGACTAAGTATTGAATTTTTCAGAACATTAAGAATTATATAAAGGGCAATTTTTTAAAAGTTTCTGCCTTCTACACAGAGCCAAATCTTAGCTAGTTACCAAAAGTATTAATTCTTAGTTCTTCTCAGATTTTTAAAATTAACCAGTAAAGAGATGATGTGGTCCTCTGAACAAATAGTCTTTCTGGTACAAAGGCTGCAATAAGAGAGTCTTAAAAAACAGGTCTGCAGGGCAGCCAGCAATCTGCTCCTCTCCATCTGGTTCCAAACATAATAGTGAGATTACTTTGTAGCATGAACACTGCTCCTCCTCTGGCACATTGGAGAAACAGGGAAAATCACTGCTGTTTGAAGCCAAGCCCTGTCTACTCTCATTCAGGATGGACATGGTAGGATTCACTACCTTCATTACCTCAACAGCTAAAGCAAGCAGGTCTCTGAAATGAGTCCGTGCTTAGGAGGAGCTCAGAGGCTGATGCCACAGAGACATTGCTGTATTAACCTTTATGGTCACTGCATAGCTCTGATATTCCTCACAAATCCAGTAGAAATAACTGAAACTCAGGAAAAGGACTCCTGGAGAAAGAAAGAAAATCCAGTGACGTTTCTTTTGAGCAAGAGAATGATGTTCTCTTTGGTAAGGTGCTATTCTCTGCTAGGACATGGAGAAAGTAAAGGAGTGCTCTCTACATGATGCCATTTCTTTACCCTCTGCACAGCCTTTAAGATGCCTGTGCCTGGGAAAATGAGATCTGGTAGAGAAAGTATATTTTGAGGCAGCCTGGGGCAAAGCCACATAATGTTATTCATTTTGTCCCAGGAACCTCTCTACACCTCTTAATACTGAAGAAATTTCCAGCATCTTGACGTTGATTTTTTTTCCTTCTCCAAAACACAGCAAAAGTTAGAAAAGTGCAACAGAACATTCAAATAGCAAAGGGATTGCATTTACTTGCAGACTGATGTTAGTCCAACTGAAAAGCTGCAGCTCTTCAGTCAAGTTTGTCTTAAGATTCTTGTGCCTCTTTTCTGGCTCCTTCATGCACTGTGATTTGTTCACGATACAACCTATCAGGAACTGGAAACAGAATGATTTCCTTATCTTCTCCTGGTGAAAACATTCAACTAAAATTATATTATTTTTCAAATAGGAATTTATTTAAACTGACAAATCTATTTTTGACAAAAATATTTTCAGTAGTCTTTCATGCAGTCTTAATTTGAGCCTGTTCAAACAGATTCATTTGGATGGTAAAGAATCAGACCACGACTTTGGTGCTATATATATAAAACATATTCCTTCTTTGGGCAAGCATGGTGCCCTTTCCACAATGAAATAAGAGCATTTTAATTTGATGCCAGAGACAAGCCAGAGTCAGTTGTATTCATCACCAAATGTGAGCATGGTGAATGACCAGCACATGGGAGAATGTGGCTCCCTGTCCCACAGCTGAAACCTCATTACTGCTTCATCTTAGTTACAATTTTGCAGTTTGTTTTTGGTCTTCTTACAAGCATAATGTGCTGCTTTTCAGCCTCACAAATACTGAAATGGCAAGTTTTGCTGATGATCTGTTCTTGTTCCAAGGTTTTGGTCTGTCCTTTAGTGATGTTTGGGGTCTGACACTTGCTGCTTTTCATGGTGCCTTTAACTGTGGGTTAGCTGCAAATGTGCAGGCTGGAATAATGCCTAAGTCCTGCTATCAACTGCATTCAATGTTGGCTTAACAAATCCTAGGGAAGGAAGAATTGTAGAGGAGTCACTGTGGATTGTAGAGGAGTCACAGGGACCTGCCTGTGGGAGTAGCCCAAAAGCCCTGAAGAATTGCTACACTCATAAGACTGTCTTAGGTTTGACTATTATCGAACCCTAGGTTTTAAAATATTATTTCTGTGACACAAAAGCTGATTTTTTTTTAAATTCTGATTCTTAGTAAATGGAAATTATGAAATGATCATGAACCATTTTGCTGTTACATGTATCTGCATAGCTTGATTCTCATTTTACTCGTGTTTCTTCTAGTTTGTCTTTGAGAAAAAGCAAAGGCACCCACTTTTGGCATGAATTTACATTCTAAAGGCAGTCAATTTGCACAAAAAACTATATTGCCTTATGCTCTTCCCACTTCAATACACCCAAAGGCAATATCTAACTGCAAAGATAAGAGTTATTTTTCTTTCTCAGGCTTTAATGTTGGAGAACAATTGTCAGCCTGGCAAAATGATTAACACACTGACTTTCTTTTAAACCCTAAAGTAGGTAGTATTTGTCTCCTATGTTTTGCTTTTCTAAAATTGAAGCCTCCAGAACTGAAGGCTGTCGTGAAAGTCTCTACCAGTACAGAAAAAAAACCCCTAAATTATTTTTAATTTCTTGAGATATCTAATTACAAAGCTGAAGCAGAAAACATTTTATTTCAAATTTCTATTTAAATATCCACATATAACATTTATCCATTCATTCATCTAACTTAAACTATACATTCATATAAAAACATCCATGGGCTATGCTGTGTAGCATGCAAAGATCACCTGGACAGTTACTTTAGCAAGGATATACCC
>VZTT01046429.1:9617-27929 GCA_013400855.1 Buphagus erythrorhynchus | reverse complement strand
GAAGGTTTTTGCACTTTTGCAGAAACAGACTAGTTTACATTTGTCTTTTCTCCATTGTCTCTCTCCCATTGTACTCCACAGACAATAGCGGGGAGTGCTAACAGCATGCATGGGAGCAGTCTCATTATTTGTGAACTGATTGTGTGGAAAACATCTGTTTTCTGCCCAGCTTCACTTGTTTGTACACATTCACTGCTTCCAATGACACAGTGCTGAGGAGAAAAAGGAAAACAAAACACAACAAATCTGCCATGCTTGTTGGTTGTCCCAG
Organism: Buphagus erythrorhynchus; assembly: GCA_013400855.1. NCBI lineage: Eukaryota > Metazoa > Chordata > Aves > Passeriformes > Sturnidae > Buphagus > Buphagus erythrorhynchus. Next base: position 27,658 of record VZTT01046429.1, on the reverse strand, counting down.
TGTCTCTCAGCCCACATATGCAGTAGCTTCCAGTTCATCAATAAGAGATGATGAGCCACTGAACTAAGTGTATTAGCTGAACTCAAGTCAGTACTGTACTGGCATCTGGAGGGTCTTCCTTTGTATATGCAGACCAGTAAGTTTTGTCTTTGCCTTTTTGCACTGCAGTGTGGACTAAGGACTCTGAAGTCCTTAGTCCCATTTTTCAATTTTAAGTGCTCTGCTTACAGTTTTCTGCTGGACATAACCATGTAATGCCATAAATGTGGGTGGTAGATGACAAACAGCACTATTCAACTGTATACCAAGAGTAGAAACAGGGCTACCAAACAGGAGAAACATTCCTTGTACTTAAATAGATCTTTACATTTATCAAACTTTAAACCTGTTATCACTTCTGTCTCCCCTATTTCAACTGAAGCAGTAGATGAAGTTTCCCTGAGGTTGACATTTGACAAAGAATATTAAGCCAATAGTGTTATGTTTCTAGTCAGCTGCTTTTCTTTACTGTTGAGTTCTCCTTATAGAGCAACCTTTTATCTTTCAAACTGGAATGCTGATGGGTCTCATCAATTAAGCTCAGCAAGATCCTGTTTTCTCATTGGGTGATCTTTTTTTTGCACTCTCCATCCTCATTGCAACCTTGAGCTTGAATCTGTGGTCATTGTTTTCTCTGAATAACACTGAGTTCCTCTGCATGGCCTGTACATGCCTGTACATTATTTACGTAGTACAGTTGGATTCAGCATGAGCCTATTTTATGTTTTCTTACAGTGATATCAGAAAGTCCCAAGCAAGATCAGGAATTCAGCTGTATATAAACAGTTTTACAGTGAGAGGAAATAGTGACAAAACAACTATCAGGGCAGGAATGGGTTCTTACCTTCTTACGTCCCTGGGTTAATCCTTTCACAAGCTTTACACCATTCATGCCCTCCAAGACTCTTTTATGCAGTAGCTCATGGCTTCTTCCATACTGATGAAATTCTGTGACTCTAAGTCCCTGTTATCTGTTCATTATGAATATACTTCCTAGAGCAAGCTTTTCTAAAATGTCTTATCTCATTGGACACAAGTGCCTGCACATAGTCTGCTATTGCTAATGGACTCAACTTATTTCTCATTTATTCCCTTAAGGAGGCTTCTTTTTCTACACATGGTGTCTTTTTTACAAGTACAGTTGAATAAAGAGCAGCCCTTAAAGTGTTCCTAAATTTTATCTTTACTCAGCCCCACACTAAAATAATTCAGACCTGTAAAAGAGGTATTTTGCAGAAATCCCACAGGGAAATTCTGCCATAAGCTTTCAATCTTCACTGTAGACCCTGGCCTCCATAAAACATTCACAACTTTACACTTTAAAACCCCTACTGTCCATCATCCAGACACAGAAGTCCACTTTGAAAGAAGGAAGCCAGAGACTCTATCTCAGTATTTGTTTTCTTCTCTCATACACTTTCTAGTCATAACCCAAGTGTTTTACCATCAATTTCTGTTATGTTGAAATTAAAGGTTGATCCAGATAGATGACTGTCAGCATGTTCACATGCTTTTGCAGCACACTTTGATCATTGTGGGCAACAGAAAAGGTAGGACAGCCTCCAATTGCAGGCACAGGTCAAGCTATGGGAGGGGCATGTTCTGCACCCAAGTCATCAGAAATCATCTGAGAGTGGGGCATCTACATCCCTTTGATTCCCTTTAAAAACTGTACCTTGAATCTGCCCTCGACTTTGCTCTTTCTCTTTTAAAAAGGAGTATTGTCTCACTCTATTTGCTTAGATGATACATTCAGTGGGGTCAAAGATCATCTTCTGCTATGCAATGGAGTTACATTCTTTAATAAGAATCTGTTATTGTAACCATATTGCAAATCTCTCTGAAAACAACAGAAATATTCTCTGGAGTCTTGAACACAATGTTTTCTGTGAGCCTTTAGCCTCAACGCTTAAAGAAATACAGAGCAAACTTCTAAATTATTTCTATACTTAAAATTTCATTCCTTTTTTTTTTTTTCCTGAGGAATAGAGATTGTGAAGAAATTGTTACTTTGAGTATGAATATTAGGATCTTAGCTAAGAAACTTTCAGTGTGCTCTTAATTTGCAGATGGGAAGTACTGATTTGGCTCTAACAGAACGTTTACATGCTCCACAAAGACATGAAGTAGATGTGTCATGTGGCCTCTTCATTTATCAGAATGACAGCAAGAGGGAAAGAAAGTACTTGAGGAATTGAAACAATCATTACTTTCAAGATGCTTCTGTTTGAAGGAACTTGAAGAAGTTTCCATCATTCTGCACAGATTAATTAATTGCAAACCACCTAAAGCAAAGACTGTAAGGGCTCACTAACCATGTGAGAATGGTCCAGGTCCAGAAAGGCGCAAAGGCCATTCACTGAGCTTATTTTTGTTAAAACTTTTCACACATAGCTGTCAGAACCAACATTCATATCCTTGCCACCTGGACTGAAAAATCTCTTTTTCTTCTCTATGAGTCTTGCTTTAGTTATAGCTCATAAATCAAGTCACTAAATTCAGCTAGTTCTTTCACTGCACCATACCTGAAAGCACATTCCTCTTCAGCTCCCACTAAAATAATCTCTCATACATCTTTCATCACAGTTACTTCTACCTAGTCCTCACAATTCCCACAGTAGGCAAGAGTTACAGCAAATCCCATAAAGCACTTTCTGTTTGTATCAGTTTATACCAAACTCAGCTCCAAAAGCAATTTATAATCTTGGCAGATAAAAGCCCAGAACCAAACATGTGAACTTCAGACCCAGCAAGGTCCAGGTGCCATGATTAAAAGGAAAAGGAATGCCTTTCAGGAGCTTTTTGAGGGTAGGGCTGGGTCTATGGAGGTGGTGCCCTATTATTAATATTAGAAGGGCCTTTACACTGAAGCTCTAGGCAGTTTATGGAAATCATCACCAGTAGTCTGGGAAAGGTGGAAGTGTCCTGCAGTTCACTGGAATGGTGCTTTGAGAGATTAAAGTATATGGAGCAGCCTCTCTTTCTAAATACTTTCCAGTCTATCACCAAAGTGATAGAAATCCTTTGGAAATCCTTTTGGAAATCCTTCCTAGGCTATATCGCAGTATCTCCACACGATTGCTTCCATTGCTTCCTTCTGAATTTAGCATCAAATTCATTTGTTTCATCTCCACTTGCAGTTCTCTGAGCATAACTTCTGCATGAATCTTCACTCTCTCATCAACCTGGTAGTTCTTGCCATATTGCTTTTCTATCTCATTACCTTTATTTTTTCTGTATTTCCATCCATACCTTTACTGATCTCTCAGTTCACCTCATTGGGAAATCTTACCTCTATCCTTATAAAAGAGACATTCAAATGTTAGTTCACACTACTTGGTTAGGCAAGAAAAATGTCATGTAGTGAATCATATATTGGGAAATTAGCATCTCAGTATTCATACATCACCACTGGAGACAAATTGAAGAGCTTCACTGTCTCTGAAATTGCATTTTTCCTTATGCTGGATTATTAAGGAAAGGAGACAGTCTAAACACAAATAATGTAATGTTATGTAAGAATTTGGATTTCAAAATGAATTCATATGTGCTGGGATAGATTATTATTGTTGTCTTCACATCCTTAAGATATTCACAGTAATGATTCTTCTGTATTAAAGGAGATGTGCATAAGGAAAACACAAATAGGAAACTGAGGACAAAACTTGAGACTTTGAACTCTGATTTTCAATTTTTCAGGATTTTATTTAGCAAACAGATTCATAGAGAAAATACCCAAATCCCAAACTCTGCTTACTTTTAAATGCTCAGTATTGAATATGAGAGTGAAGCTGTCAAGATGATTACAAAGACTAATATTATAAATGTATTCTCTAGATTACTAGAATAGCACTCTTAACATTTATAATGGACTTTCACAGATGAAAACTGACTGTATTATATGTGAGAGCTACCAGATCTGATGAGCTACAGGGGCCATAGGTACCTGGACATCAGTGTTATTATGACAAATGCAAAATGTCAAGATCCTTGCCATATATGGAAGTCAGAAACAATTATTTTTCTGTTATATGACCTGTGTAAGTTGTGGTTATGCAGAGTGATTCACATTTACCTGTGCTTATCGGAAGTTAACACATCAAAAGAGGTTTTTTGGTTCTACAGAAGTTATCTAGAACAATGTATAGATAGTGCCTGATATTATTTAGATATCCCATGTAATTTTAGCCACAAACTGAAGCTAAAGAAGAAAAAAAAACGCTTCCTAATTTGAAGCTTCCTTGTTATCTAAGAGGCACAGAAACTTTCCACAGAACAGTGATAGAGATGGAAATACCACTTACTCATCTATATTTCCTCTTTCTCATTTTTTTTCCAGTATGGGCTGTGCACTAAATGTTCACATTTTCTGTGCATATGTGACCAGGGTGTTCACTACAGTGGTTTTCTGAAAATGAATATTGAGTCTGGCATTATGGAGAACAAGGCAGACCGACTGAGTTCAGAAATACACTTTATCTCCTTCTGTTTCCAGCTCCCTGGGTTTTTCATGAGAGAATTTCTTCTGCATAGTGCACATTGTGTTCTTCTTTCCCTGTCTCCTCCCTGTGGAGTCAGGTCACCATTATCGTTTCAATCTCCCTGAAGCTTTTTATGACTTCTGCTATCACTAAATGAAATATTTGCTCTCTACACTCTTGTCACATCTTGCAATGAAGCACTAAGGCTGGAATTTAGCAGCCCTGTAGAGGGAGTGTAATTCCCAGACAATGTTCTACAAATTGACAAATTCCCTACGCCTTTATAGTGTGTAACCACCAGTAGTTGTTGTCTTTCCCCACTTCATTTGGTTTCTTACCTGAGTGCATATTGGGTTTCCACCATGGGCTGCCTGGGATAGGCAACTTTAAAAGACGAAAGTGCCATCAAACACTTTCATCGCTTTTGCCCAGCAAACACTAAGAGACTTGCACTGATTAAATTTTTTGTGTTTTCGAGAACAATCAAGGTCCTGCCATGCTGACTGATCCCTTGTGTTCTAGATGTTAAAGTCTCCTGTCTACATTGCAGATAAATTACACAAGCAACGAAAGACTGTGAACTATGAATAAGGCCTACTTAAAAGAGTAGGAAATAAATGAGGACATGGATGATCTTCATGAAATCTGTGTAGACTGCAACTATTTTTAAGACTGGAGAATCCTGCCTTTGAAAGGACCCCCTCCATGAAGGGAGGAGTTTTATTCAAGACCTAAAAATAAAACAAAGTAAAGAAAAGATCCATGTGTAATTACCAGAAAAAATGGAATTATTATGTCCTTTCAGGTGTGCTGTAAAACAATTTACTGCCTGAAGACTTGAGCTATAGTATCTTGCTTTTCCCTGTGCAAAGACTGCAGTTTTGTTTTAGAGACGTTAACAGCTCTCCCAAAGCCTTCGTTTCTATCAATAGTAGACAGGGAGAGGTTATGAAATGCTTCATATGATTTTTTTTTTTTAATTCTAAGACACTCATGAGGCCTGTAGACATTCTGAAGTATTAAAATAAAGCATCCATCTCCATTAAGGAATTAAAGATAACATGCTCTCTGTTTTATAAACATTTCATTTTCTACAAGAGAGATAAATATCCTTACATTGAAGTTACAGGAGTACAGTGCTGTGGAAAGAAACTGGTGTGATTGAATGAGATTCTTCATTAATTGAAACTGATTTGTATATGGTTATTATTTTGCCAACTCATTCCAGTGGTCTCCTCACAGAGTAGTGGACAGTTAAAACACCTTCTCCATCTGCTTCTCTTCGTTGTCAGGGATAAGCTCTTAGTTTGCTTACCTCACTTCTCACTCATCTGCTGTAGCTGCTGGGTTATGGATTTAACCCTTTAGAAGCGGCAGAAATAAGACACACAGCTACATGGTCCCTCTCATAATAGGAAAGAGAGAGAAAGATGTTTATTCTAAAACACATTGCTTAAGTACAGTCTCCCACAACTCCAAAGACAGGATACAGCTGATTGGTGCAGAGAGAATGACACTCTTTCCCATGCTTCTCGCACGTACCAACAGGTGTGTTATCATGTTATTAATTTTTCTATTATGTTTACATTAGATAAAGTGGCTAGCCTTGGGAAAGAACCCTGGCTAAGCCTGAGAAAACTCGGACTGGAAAAACTCTCACAAGAGTTTTTTCTGAGCCTATGGCTACTGGTCCCCTTTTCAAAATATATTTTAAAAAAGGAAAAGAGAAGTATTTGTGCTCTCTAGCGGGGCCCTACACCAGGAAGAACAAATACCACTCAAAAAACCTGAGGGTAGCTTGAGTGCGAAGGCCTGGTGTCTTTTCTCTGCACAAAACCCATCACCAAGTGAAGTATTCTTAATACAACACTTGAAAATTCACTACTAGGTGATTATACTAATACAATTGTGAAAACTGCGACCATTTCACCAGAACACATATCAACAGCTCAATGAACAGATGAATGTCCACTCCTCACATGTAGAGGGATCATCCTGTCAGTGTTTGGTGTGCTGGCCAGCATGCAAGCTGAAACAGTGACCACTCTGCTTCCCCTGCCACAGGCCAGGGTGGACACCTCACAGTCACCAGTAAAGACCCAGATGTGTCTCATCCAAAGCCTGAAATGAGGCAAAAGTGATTCACAAGAACAGGATTATTTAGATTTCTTTTTTCTCTTTTTCCAGTTTTGCTGTTCTGCCTTTGAGGCAACAACAGATAGAGGAAAAGCCTGAACTTCTCCCATTTGACTGTCATCAGTGCAAGCTGTCAGGAATTCTCCTGCAGAGATTGCATCAAGCACAGAAGCAGAACTCTCTTTCCCCATGCCCACCCCGGAAAGGAACCGAGACCCAGCCGCTCCCCCCTCTGAAACAAAGAAGAGGCCGTCGCTGCTGTCAGCACGGGGAGGAAGTGACGTGTCAGGGCAGACCGATGGGAGGAGTCTTTCCGAGATCGGACAGGCAGACAGGTCTCCTCTGGCCGATGAGATCGGTGCTGGGGTCAGCGAACCCAAGGAAAAGACCATCACTTCTGGGTGAAGGAATGATGAAGCTGAGGGGGAAAGAGAAGGTAGCGCCTCCTCTGCCGGAGCAGAGAAAGGGCGTCGAGATCGAGGCCACACAGATGTGTCAGGCTCTGACATCAGGGAGGAGGGAGGAGCCCGCACCACCCCTTGGTCTGGGGAGGGTGCCCGCATCTCTCTCTCAGCGGCGTGCGGTCCGGTGTCCGGTGTCATGGGGAAAGGGTGGCGACAAGCCTCTCCGCCGCTACGGCGGCAGCAGGCACGTCAGCCACCGCTCGCCCTGCAGCGGCAGTGGCGGCGGGGCCGGCCCGCAGGATAAAGCTGATTGGTGCAGAGAGAATGACACTCTTTCCCATGCTTCTCGCACGTACCAACAGGTGTGTTATCATGTTATTAATTCTTCTATTATGTTTACATTAGATAAAGTGGCTAGCCTTGGGAAAGAACCCTGGCTAAGCCTGAGAAAACTCGGACTGGAAAAACTCTCACAAGAGTTTTTTTCTGAGCCTATGGCTACAATCTGCCTTTCTCCTTTTTTCCCCTGCTCATTTCTCATCTCATGCTCATTTCTCTCACCTCATGCCCTTTCTCTCTCATTTTGTGTTTTGCATAAAGTTTGCATTTCGCCTTGTTTTCCTGAGATTAATTGTTCATAGTTTCCAGGGGTCTATGTGGTATCCTAGACCATGACCACCATCAAACTGAATGCCTTTGAAATTTATAAATTATCTCTGAAGCCCATAAAAGGAGCTAGTGAATGTGCCCAGGGTTTTCCTTCTCCTAGGTAGTTATCCTGTGTTTGTATTTTACCTAGTCAAGCAGGTGACTACCCTGGAAATGTCTAGTTTGATTGCCGTATGAGAACAAAATACAAAAAAGTGTTTTCTGACGGGATAAAACATTTGAAACTGTCTTAGGTTGCAATACAGGATGTGACCAAAAGTATGTATTTTATCACCATCTGTTGAAATCAGCTGGGGCAGTGATACTTATCTCTGTGGGAGATATTATCTGCTAATGGGCCATCTGATAAAATCAGGTGGGACAGTCATCTTTATCTTTTCCACAACCCATCCTTCCTCCAGGAAGATATCGTCTGTTAATGGGCCATCGAGTCCCACTGAATGACTGATAAAATTACATAATCCCACTGGGAAATGCTCCAGCCAGGGGGAGGAGCCAAGCCTTTCCTACCTAGAAAAACAAAAGAAAAGTTTGAAAAAAAAAAGGGAAAACACAAACCCAAAGACCAATTACATGAAAAGGGATGTCCTGCTGGACTATGACCTACTTGCTTAGGTCAGCAGTTTTTTAAGCACAAGTGGCTTTCTGTTTCTCTAACTTCAAAGTTTCTGGATCATGGTTGGTATTTCCAACAGCAGGTGCTGACATAGTTTTGGACACAAATCGCAACATCCAAGTGTGCATCATCTCACAATCCAAGGAAGGCAAAACTAAATTAAACTACAGATTTGAACAAAATTAGTGAATTCACTTCTCAAATTTCATATCCTCAGTGTCTTTTTCACAAAATTACTGTTGATCAATAGATATTCATGGCAAGCTTTTGAAAAATACTTAGATTTTTATGCAGATCTCAAATATAGAATATTTGTGATCTGAAGAGTGATAACGTTCATTAAATGGAGCCAATATAAACTATATTCATTTAAATTTATTAATGCTACTCTAGACTCTTGAGGGACTGTCTGAAACAGCTTTATCTTTTATTTCCTGTGTTTGTTGTTATTTATGGTGCAATAGGAGTGAAAAAAATAATTCCTTTGAAATTCAGAACCAATGTTTTGGTTTATTTTAACCTTTTCAATTTTTTCCGAGTAGTCTAAACCAAGTAACTCTCTAGCCCTTCCCTTCAGCACCCTGTCTTTAAAGGGTGGTAAGCAGACTTCTTTTCATTATCTTTTTCCCTGTCTTGTCTGTTTTAATTTAAAGTAATTGAAGGCCAGAATTCTCTTTTTCTTTCCCAAGTATTACTTAGTCCAGAGATGCCTGATGCTAGCTGGTGTCACAAAGAGGTGTTGCAAGACAAACAACCCACAATCTTATAACCTTTGCTAATAATACCATCTAATTTATAATGTGCCTATCTTGGGTGCTTTTTTTCCTGATAGAATTCAGAGCTGTTCAATGTTCATAGCGCAATTTCTCTGGAGAAAGCTGTGGCAAGCTCTGTAGTCAAACACATATGGGAGTCAGCCTGACTGGTATTCCAGGTCTGGTAACCATCACTGGAGAATGGTTGTATCCCAACCCTAGACCATGGGAAGCATTTATTTAAGTTGTGGTGACCCCAGAGAAAAGTTCCAAAGAGTTATGGGATTGCCCATGTTAATACCTCATTTACTAGTCAATTATCACCACTCCCAAATCCAGAATGTTCTCCCTTCCTTGTATCCCCATTGGCCCTCAGTTGGTGCAATGTTCCACCCAACCTACCCCATTGGACCCTGCTTTCCCTTACCCCACCTCTGCACCACTTTCCCCTATACCCATTGGGCCCTACCTCAACTCCACCTCCTCTCTTACCCCATATTTATACCCTGGACCTCCCTTCATCCTCGTCTTCGACCACTGGCTCCTAAAGAGACCTTGTTCCCTTGGTTATTGTAATCGGATTTTTGGGCCTCGCCCCACATTTACTTTCATTGTTATTAAAGTGTTTTATGTTACTAAGCCGTGGTCATTGTACCGCTCTTCTTTTATTTTGCCGCTTTTACCCTGAATATCTGCGAACCCTAAAAAGAATTGTCGGGGACCACCCTTGACCCCAATAAAGGCAGTGTTAATTTATCTTTTGTTAGCTCAGTTTTCTGCCTTTAGGACTCAGCATATGTAAAAGCACCTATTGAATCTTCTATAGTGGATATCTACTAATCAATAGGCAATTTTGCTCTTGCTGAGTCCAAATGGAAAATGATGCAGCAGAAAAATTTGCTAGGCTAAAACTTGAAGTCCTTAGTTGTTCTCACCTTTATTTAATCACACCTCTAAATAAGCCAGAGGAACTGCAGGATTTCTCTTCCTACATTTATTGTTGAGTTTATCTGGGAGGTTACTTCACCCTCTTATCCAGAAAACAAGAAAGAGGCTGGTATCAAATTAATATGACCCATCCTAACCAGATGTAAATTTTTAAAATGTTGGCAACAACATTTGACCAACTATCTGCATATTTGGCCTTTGGTAAGGGACTTCAACAGACATTAAAAAAAAAAAAAAAAAAAAAAGCTTTTCTTTGGTGCAGTCTGAATATTTCTGAAGCAGATAATTTTTATTATATTGCAGAAAAAAAAAATCAGAACAAACATGCAGAGGGATGAGGCAGGTCCAAGTAATTCTCCTCTGATCAGCCAAAGATTTAGAAGAGAGGATTAAGCATTGCTGCCCATCTTTCCACCCTCTTCATAAAATTTCAGACTAAAAAGTTGCAAGCCCTTACTTTTCATGAGCTTCCTTTAGTTCCTCTGGGACTTAGCAAGGCTTTTTCCAAAAGAGGAAGATTTTGAAAACCTTTTTGTTGGAGACTGAGTTGACAATATGAAATTTTCTTTGTGTTCCTTTGCAAAGTCCTATGAGGAAAACAATTCTTCAGAGCTTAGGAGTTCTATATCACACTGTTTCTTCATGTGTTTCAGAAAACTTCTGTTCTCATTCTTCAATTAGGGCAGTCCTGAGCTTCCTTCAGAGAGGAATAAAGAGGATTTCAAATATTGCTTCTTTTTTTTTTGTCCCACCACCATCTGTCATCTCGTCCCTCCGAATGTGAGACATAAGGGATTACTGAAGCTTTATTCAGGCAAAATATGAGAGGATAAGAAGAAGGAAAGTTTGAGTGAGACATGAAGATGATGAACCTGAGTTTCTGCAAAGCCTGAGACATCTCTGACTCCGGTGGCAGACAATGACTTGAGGCCACTAAAATGAGTAGGATAAAAGCATTACTAAAGCAGCTAAAAGCGTTACAGATGTGAATGATTCCTGCACAGTTCCTGCAATCCAGGCAGAGAACATGAATTCCCTCATTTCTGTTTGCTACTTATTAAATGAATGCATTTTGAATAGAGTGGGAGTGTGCATTTTGAGCTGGTCCATTCCAGTCCTGAGGAGAATAGAAAAACAGCAGCTTTCCAGTGCATATCTCCACTAGATACAGATGCTCTTCCGTATCTCCAGTGAATCTTCCCAGAGAAATATGTATTTTGAGCCTCTTCCAGTCCCTGCCTCAGGTACCTGTTCATGGTTCATTTCAAGAATATGTGACCTTATCAAAAGCCTGTGTTGGGGGTTGAATTTTCGCTTTTTCTTTCTGTGGAATTTTTCCCATTGTTATGCTAAGTATTTGGGTCTACACCCATAAGCTCAGTTAACAGCTTTTCTCTCGAAGGGGGGAGGAGAGGGGCAACACCAGAAAAGAAGAACTGAGGTGAGGGGCTTGTGCTCTGCCGCTCGCTCACTCTCCTACCTGGGAGCAGGACGGCTGCTGCTGACTCGGCCCTGCCACGCTGAGGCTGGGAGCTGCCTTCCCTGACTCTGGGATCCTGCACCCTCCCTGCTCAGACACTCTCCCGCATCTCCTACTGACTTCAGCACATCCTTTTGGAGCATCAGGACTGATCCTGCACCGGGACCTGTGAGCGGCTTCTCCCCTCTGCCCTTTCCCATTTTGGGACACAGACGCCATTCCCCGCAGCGCCCCTGCAGCCACGTGGGATCCACCGCCTCTCCTCCCTGCTCACTTTGGAGCATCAGACTGGTAATCACACCACAAGAGGAAGGGGTCCACAACCAGAACTGTTTACTGGGTTTTTCTGCTCTGTTGCTGTTGATCTTGCCGTTATTGTTGTTTTTGTTTCTCTTGTTTTATATATATATATCAGTAAAGAACTGTTATTCCTACCCCCATATCTCTGCCTGAGAGCTCTTTAATTCCGAAAATCATAGTAAAGTGAAGGGAAAAAGGGAAAGGGGGGTTTATACTCTCCTTTAAAAGGAGGCTCTTGTCCCTTTTAGCAGATACCTGTCTTTCAAACCAAGACAGCCTGCTTTTCAAACATGGGGACATAATTAAAACCTCTGAATTTTGCATTTGTACACTCAAACCTGGCACCAAAGGTGTTAGCAGCTGCACATGTAAATAAAAAGAACAGTTGTGCATTTTAGCACAGCACCTGTCTCTGGCAAAGGTATCTTTGCCTTGCTAAGGAGAATTATTACAGATAAGCAGGGAGTGTGTTTGTAATTTGGAACAGGCCTCTAATACAAAAATAAAAATCTCTCTACTTTCTGAGCGTGGAAGCTGTTGTTGTTTATATGTTTAAAATCATTATGATCCTGGCAAATACACTCAGAAACTCAACTCTTTGGGCTGAATGTAAAATGTTTTTCTCAGTTTAGGATTTCTCAGTGGGAAATACCTTGTTAAAGGAAAGGCTGTCGACATTAAAAGTCTCTATCCCATTAGCAGTTAATTTTCCTATATGATGACTTATTGCACTCTGCACAGTCCGAAGAGCCTCAATGCAACCAGCTCTCTTGGGCAAGATAATGAGGTCTTAAAAAATCTAAATGATGCCCCCAAGCACACGTTGCTCATCACTGACTATCTCTGGGGTATTTAGAAATGAAACCTCTCTTCCTCCTCTGTCAATCTTCCCCTCTAAAGTTTTCCTCCATTCTAAGCTTAAGCCATGTTTCAAGTCACAACCTCAGCTCAGGCTGTGGCACGGATTTGGTCTGGATGAGAACACACGGACAGGTTTGTGCCCAACTACCCAAACCCTAACAAAAGCACAACCTGACTTTCTGCTCCTATGTCAGCTGTGGGAAGAAACACAAGACTTAACTGAGCATAAATTCTCTTCATATAGGGTAGACCTGTTCTTAACAAAAAGGAGTCTTATGTAATATATATATATATGTTTGGCCTTGTTTTGTTTGGGGGTTTTGGGGTGTTATTTTAAACACAAATCGGTTCCATGACCTGGTTTTCATATAAACACACAAACATTTGTGTTGGTACAACTGTGATGTTAAGGCAGGAGCAGCTGCGAATGCCAATGCTGGGATACCCTTCTCATGTATCCAGAGCATTTATGACCTCAGTTTGTCACCTTTAAAAAGAGACAAACTCCTCACTTTAAATTTTTTTTTCTTCTTCCACAGCTATTTGTCTGCCTGTATTTCAACACAATGACAAACTCCTTAGTTTCTGCTATTGAGCAGGGTAATTAACATAGGTGTGTTAGCTATGCAGGTGGAACCTTACAGATCACAGAAAATACATTTACACAATAAATGTATTACTTATGCTTTTATATCCCCATACAATATGGGCATTTTAATATCATGTTCTGTTTCAGGGTAACAATACACAATGCAGTCAACGTAGAAATTAATGCATAGCAATTTAGAAGTTTGTGCCTGCAATTTCCATAAAAATTGATAGGTAAGGGAGAGAAATCCGATATTGGTACAGGTGGCATTAGTAACTAAAGCTAAAGCATGTCCTAAATAATTGTAATTGTAAATAATTGTACAATATTGTATATTGTATATTATGTTTCTCCAAATTCATAGGCCAGACAAGAATATGACTATAGCTGACTGAATTTATCTGATAAAGTGAGGAAAAATAAAAAATAATTTCCAGGCTTAATCTAAAAATCTTATAATTTTTTGACACACCAGAAAAGTTATGTGTCAGAAGTAGTTTCTTGATGATTTGGCTGCTACTGAGTTCATTATGCCTTAGCTTAGAACTGAAGTGACCTGTTTCTCTGAGGAGAAAAAAAAAAAAAAAAGAAAAAAACGACAAGGAAATGTAATAAAGGAATGATTTAGAGAAAAGTGGTCTTTAAACAGAATCAAAGTATTTAAAATCACCTTTGAGTCAGGATGATACACTATCTTTATATAAATTTCCATTTTTTTCTCTCTTGCTCATTATCGTCTGCCATTCCCCCCATGGTATGAAAATTCCCATGCATCCCTGCAGCTCCAAGAGAAGGAAAAACCCGCTTTCAGCTGGACACTGCCATTTCCAAAGGTCTTGAGGAAAAGCTACTGCTGGTAGGTGATGTACTGGAAGTTTGCTGACCACTGTCCAGGCCTGTCTGGAACTCATTTAGTCCATGAGCCATTAAGTAAATGGCTGTTTCTCTCAAGTATCAATGCATTAGTGCAGTCTGCTCAGGATCCAAGCCATTAAAACAACAGAGTTAGGAGTACCCACACACTCATCATTTTCAGGGAATTCGGCCTCGTGCCTTGCTCTTCTCTTTAGAAAGAAGACAAATCATATTTGCCTCTTTTTTCAAAATTCCTTTTGTTTTTTCCCTCCTATTTATATCCACCCATCCTTCCTTCTGGAATCCTCCCCAGAGCAGCATCCTCTCTCATTACCTGCCTTTCTCTGGGAAGCACCTTGCTGCTAACTGGCTTCCCAGAGGAGTTGAGGCAGCCAGATTTATTGCAACAAGGCATCATGAGCCATTCTCTTGTCTGGGCTGGGAGTGAACAGGAACAACAAACCCTTTCTCATTAGCTCACTATATCACCAACACGTTTTTAACTTCCTGGTGCTATTTAGTCAGTGCAAACATTTTGCTTGTCAAAAGACCAGAAAATTGTATTTGGCAATTAAGGCATCAATTAATAGAACAGTGTCTATGGTAGGTACCGAGGTGTCCTGTGCAACTATGTCCCCAACCTACAGGCTTTCAATCATCTATCCTCAAACAGTGCCTCACAGTGCATTAAAAAGAGACTCCAAAATTGGTTATTATTTATTTACTGTAATTGTTTTTTTCTATTGGTGTGGAAAAGCTGAATATGTGAGGAAAATCTGAGTATACTTATAATTTTTTCTTTGTCTCCTCTATTCCTTCTATAAAATGAGAGGTGCCTGCCTTCTTTGTCTGAAACAAACAACTTCCTTCTTTATGTGGTCTTGGATACTTTGATGTTTTCCTGGATCTTTTTTTTCCGTGCTGCTTATAAAAACAAATGTCTGTATTGTATAGTTGGGCCCAAAACAGCATTCAGGAATTATAATTCCAAAGCTTCTGAACCTTCATTTAAGTTGCTTCTCGCTTGCACTGATGAAACCCCAAATTCAAACTTGTGCAAACTCTGTCATGATTCCTGCCAGCCCCTCGAGGCAAGTGCTGCTTCATACTACATGCACAGTAACATCTTTGGATGGGCTGTCCTAAACCTACTTACTTCAAGTCTAATTCGAGAAATCTCATCTCTTGATCATTACAGGTTTCTTCACTGTGGGGGGCGGGGTTCAGTGAGCAGTGCATGGTGCTTAATTTCAAACCATGACAGTTGTTTTTCTTTCAGATACCCTAAGACTGCCACAATATCTTTTAGCCTTCCCCCAAGCCTTGAGTTTTGGTTGATGAGCTGTCAGATAACTGCTTGAGCAGTAAAGAAAGTGCAGATTTGAATTATCCATTGGTAGGAGGTAGGTGAAAAGTAGTCTACTTGTAGCTGTGCAAAAATTGAGAAGAATTAACACTTTTAAAAGCAAAAGCTTTGCTTTAAAATAAAAAGTCCCTTGACATCAATAAGCAGGGACTTATCAGTAATGATGAAAAGAGAGAAGTACAATACCATTGGCCTCCAGTCCTGCTTCCCTTCAATGTCTCTCCCTGGGTACTTTCAGTAAAGTTTGTTCTTTGGCTCTGCTCCAGTTGTTGGCTTCCTCTCACTGACTACTTGAAATCAATTCAGATACCTGAAACACTGACTGTGGCAAGTACAAATGACCAATATTTATTAGACACTTGAAAATTACTTAGTAAACACAGCAGGTTTGCTTCTTGATATTTATTTTATTTTGAGTGTAGAGAGCCAAAGTCTGTGATGTTATCTTAAAGAGAAAATGCCTGGATGTGTCAGAACTGAAAGACTGATGGCAGAATATATGTGGTTGTCAGCACATTCACAGAGAGGCTGCTCATTGCTGTTTCCATAAAATGAAAAGGTCTTCTCATGGGATCACTACAGCTGTATTATGTCTAGGGATGGTGGAACTGGGGCTTCCCTTCGAAAACAGCCCAATTCAAACTCTGTGCTCACACCAGAATAACTACTAAATTATGTCTGAAGGCAATGGAAATGTTCCACAGTGAATGAAGAGTAAGTAGAAGAGGATCTGGTTCAAGCAGGGCCATTTGTAGCTTAGTAGTATTTGGTGAATTTGATGCTAACATTTGCGACTCCTATTGATGGCTGGTTGTTTACATCCAAATATATTTGCTATCAGTACTAGAGGTCCTCAGAAGTCTCTACACAGAATTTTCCAAATGATATCAATGTAAGGAAACTTCTCATTCCTGTTTCAGAACCTCTGACAGCCATCAACTGCAAACTCTTGGAATTCTTTAATTTTTTCAGTTTTATTTCTGTAAATTCATACAGCCTGTTGTTACATCTCATTAGAGCCTTTAAAGCATGTTATAACCATTTTGAGCTTTTAATTTTGTTTTTGTTTACAGTTGAAATGTGAATTAGAACCTTAATCAGTTCTTTAATTTAGTGTTAATTTTAGAATTATTTTACTGCAAAGGAAGATTAAAGATTATTACCTGAATTCCCCTTTTGGAGTAGTTGACTTTCCTTCTGGAGTAGCATCAAAAGACAGTTTTATAACATTTAAAAAAAAAAACAAACTTTTTTTCACTCTGTAAACTGATATTGTCACTAGTAGAAATGGTGACTGATAGCTCTGAGTAGTAAATGTACTGATTATCTCTAAAGTCCCATGAAACATTGTCAGCAATCACTCTGTAAGCTTTTCATCTATGTCTAATGTTAGAGTTATCCATGTGGGAAGGTCAGACCACATCTAGGAGTGCTTTGGAAATTCTGCTTCTTTAAAGATATTGTTTCCCTTAATTATTTTATCAGAGCTGACATTCTGCAGCTATTTCAGATGTTCTTTTCACTCTGCCTGTCTGGATATTCAAGTAAGTAGCTCTCTGAAAAGCAAGCATTGTTAAACTGTCAGAGGCTCTGTCTAAGGATGGACACTGCAAACCACACTGAAGACAATAGAAAGGCCCAACTGTTTTCAGTGGAATGAGAGTTAGATCAGATTGAAGCCAATAATGCCTTTGTGGCTTGAAGCAGATTTTATATATATATTTATATTTGTTTTAATCTCCCTTGAGGAAATAAGCTGGTTTCTGTTGGCAGGTTATAGTCACACGAGCGAACATGAAATGATGACAAAACATTGTAGTGAGGTTTTATTTGTACACCTGCACACTGGGAGCTGGCTTGCAACCAATGATTCATTCCTCAATTCAGTTCAATTCAAAATTATTTAATTGGCGTGATGAGCTATAGAATTGTATCCAAAGGATCAGAAAGGAAGATCTTTCAGATATGCTTTAGAGGATGGGTCTAATCTACTCATCTGTGTTTAGAAGAGTTTGGTCTCCAACACACATTTAGCTACTATTAAGTTACCTCTCATCTGATATGAATGTATGTTTTTCTGACAGACTATGCAGATTTTTCCTTGGTTTGTGTGTATACATATGAATAATTGTGTTGTCATGAGTATGATGCTTGTTCCTAACTACCAACAGTAGAAAATTTTCTTGCAGATCATTGTGTTTTGGACATCACAATGGAAGCCACACCTTTGCCCTCCCACTATCACTTTGTTTGCAAGGACAGCAATGGATGGATTCATCCTGTGGGTATCTCTAACTGAAGGAGCCGTAGTCCAAATGCATGCTTTATGAAGAAAGCATTTGAAACATATTGCTCTGTTTCTTTTGAAATTTTTTTTTGAGACAGGTAATCCCTTCCAAAAATATATGGATATCTAAATTCTAAAAAAATTCTTCCCAAAGAAGATTCAGCTCTGAAATAAAAAAACAAAAATTTACAATTTTTTTAAAGTATTTTTTCTGAAGTAAACATCAATTGTCATGTCAGACTAGAATCTTTTTTG
>VZTT01046428.1:5926-40987 GCA_013400855.1 Buphagus erythrorhynchus | reverse complement strand
TAAATATAAAAAATATAAATATATATATAAAATATAGAAATATAGAAATGTAATTATATATAAATATACAAATATATGCATATATATAAATATACATGTCATTAAAACTTGTCTGGAGGTGTGCATAAAGGTTGGTAAAGCACAGCTAAGAAGTGCCGAAAGTAAAGTCATTATATGACTTTCAACCCATTCTCATGCATGTGACACAATGTGCTTAAGAATACTGGTTGGGGTTTTTTTCACGCTCCTACATTTTTGTTACATTCCGCATAGTATAACAATTATCACAAGCACAAAAGATGGGCAGTGCAAGACAATTTGAAGGGATGTTCACAGTCCTTAAGCTTATTTAACTCACCCTTTTGCAGCTGACCTACGGTGATTTCTAAAGAATCTCAGGTTCTTTAGAACAGCCGTAAAAGAGATAGGCCATTAAGCTTGTGATTTCTGAATAAATTTATAAATAAATTATTTCCCACAATGAATATTCATTGAATAGACAGAAAAAAAGAAAATAAAAAAGAATAAGCATCTTAATGTTTCTTGAGTAATGAAATCAGAAAATCATTCCAGATGAGGAAATTACTTCTAAAATTGTGTGTGCTCTTTGGGACTCTATTCAGTGGTAACAGATGTTTTCAGATGTCTGAATAATGCAGGTAGAAACAGTCCTTGGTTTCTTAATTCCACCTCTGTAATTGTGTGTGCTCTTTGGGACTCTATTCAGTGGTAACAGATGTTTTCAGATGTCTGAATAATGCAGGTAGAAACAGTCCTTGGTTTCTTAATTCCACCTCTGTAATTGTGTGTGCTCTTTGGGACTCTATTCAGTGGTAACAGATGTTTTCAGATGTCTGAATAATGCAGGTAGAAACAGTCCTTGGTTTCTTAATTCCACCTCTGTTCTGATCTTGGCTGGATATTTCAGTGTAATTATTTGTCTGTGACAAAGACCAAGCATTAGAAAAATCTTCCTTTTACCATTTGTTTTTTACTGGTCTTGGAGTAGTCACATTCATTTTGTTGTGATTAATTGCTTTTTCTTAATTCTGTCTTGGTGTAAGAATGAAATTGAGGACATCTGAAGCATCATAAACCTTTCAATCTGAACTTCTCTTTCAAAAGGTTTTTCCTTTGTGTAGTTTAACTCCTGCCTCTTCCATCCTAACTCCTTGGATAATACATTTTTGTAATGCAATTAAGGTTCACAAGAAACTTTTAAGACAGCCTTCAAGGAGTTGTGCTCAACCAGTTGAGCTTCTGTAGCCATCATATCTACAATACTTGAAAGACCTGCATACTTATGAGAGTTGTGTAGGAAAAGACTGAGTGGTCTTTAGTCTGACAAAACTAAAACCTTCTTCTGATGGACCTTTTTCTAGTATGAACATCTTTGCTTAAGTTTTGCTTAAATTGAATCTGGGCACGTAGCAAAACACTAAAGTGAGGAGTTTAATGCTCTTGTCCGTATATAGGCAGAATATGTAAAACATAAGATGCAATAAATGTCAGAAAAATAGCAGCAAATTTAGAAGAAACCCACTGTGCAATGTGGGTTACAAAAAGTTTTCACCCTGCTCATTGCTTTAAATATACTGAGTTACGCTTAAAATCAAGATGTAAAGTCAAAGGTATGTAGAATTTAGGACATTCATCACGCCAATATATATTTCTAGTCCCTGTATTTATTTTACTTATTGATTAGAAAGGGTTACTGAGTTGTGCATGATGCAAGAGTGCTTCATTACACAAGTGCAGTCTAGAAAATGTCAGTAATGATCTACCTCAAACCTTTTCATGTCGTTCTAATCCTCTTCCAAATGCTCTCATAAGTTTCATCTCACTCTGTGTTAACTGAAAATCTTCTTTAAAAAGCAGTTTATTATGCTCAGAAATTCAACAAGGGATCTTGGCCAGAATAAAGTAATACACACTCTGAAAACACCTGAAATGCCATATTTACATACTTTTTTTGTAACATGTTCAGTGTAGTCATGCCATTACTCAGCTTGTAAATGGATTTATGAGGAAAAGAGAGGAGACTCTAGCTTCTGAGCCCTGAAGAGAACAAAATTACATCTCTCCTCCAGTAGTGCCAGGTATCATTTAGGAGGGAAAAACACTAAAGTAAGTGACCTCAAAACTGAGCAGGAGATTCCTCCCTTGGAAAGTCCTCTTTGTCATTGGTAGACGTGAGAAGAGGAAGGTTGACTGGCATGGCTTCCCCTTTTCAAATTACATCACTTCTGGCCATGTGTATTTAACATCTTGTTAACTTTGTTTTCTCCACTATCACAGCATTAGAGCATTTTGAGTTTGTTTGTTTGGTTGGTTGTTTTTTATATGTTTAGTTTAGATACCTTGAGTGTTGTTAATCTTTGTTTGAATAAATCAGAATGAAAATTTGCTCATTTGGAATGTAAATTTACAGAGATTAGATTTTAAGTGTTGAGTCAGAATTTTAGTTTATTTTATTTTCTCTTTTCCTATGTCAGAGGAATAGATAGGCAGTTAAATTAAATAGGCAAAATCAGGTTAAAAATAATAGTAAAAGAGTTACTTCATTGATTGCATTTTGCCATCAGTATCACATTCAGGAAAAAAATCTCTTTGGAAACAAACAAAATCTAGAAGTTTGTTGGTTTCCTTGTGAAAAGGAAAAAAATTCTCACAACCTTTATCATGGAGGAGTTCAAGGTCTAGGCTTACTTGAAGAAAAGGACAAACCTGGCAATGTCTGCTTTTAAGTATATGGAAACTGATACAGGAACTGGAAGAAGTTACAATCACTTTCAGCCCAGCTTTTTCACTGTCTTGAGATGCCTAATGGTGCAGATCAAAGAGGAACCTCTGCACTTCAGGATGCTTGATAAAGAACCATCATTCCATTATTTGTCCTAAATCATATATTTTTTGATGTTGTGAGGTCATCATGCAGCCTTCATTTACAAAGGAGGATTAATAGAGCTAACTATTTTCTGATAAAGCCACATTTTATTAGTAAAATGCCACATTACGTTGCTAAAAACATTGAAGTAAACTTTACCTTAACCCATTTAACATTTTCATTAAACTCTTGCTCATATACCTGAAAAAATTACTCTGTCATCAGCAGCTTTACGTGTTTTCAATCCTGAGATATGATTGGTGACTTTTCCTAATACAAGAATTCAGTGTTCTCAGAAAGCCATTACAGATAACTCTCATAAAATTTGATAATCAACTTGTATTACTGTCTGGTTTTCAAAGTAATTAGAAATATCTCTACTGAAATTAAGGTGCGAACAAGACCATATGCCAGTGTCAATATTATGGGTTTTGTTTAACAGTAAATATGAGAGAGACAGAAGAAAGAGAAAGAAAAGAGGTGAGGGGACAGAAAGAGAGTGACAGAGAGAGAAAATAAAGAAAATTCCGTGGATCCTACTGCCTTCCCAATGATCCTCTACAGTTTGTCTTGGTGATGAGGGTCCCCCAAAACACTTAGAATCTGATGGATTAATATATGCTCAGGCCAGGTGGGAATGCCCAGGTACCTCCCCTGGAGGGGGATGGGTGCAGTTTGACACAGTGTCCTGCAGCAGACTCTGGGTCTGATGCATTGCTTTGCATCCTGTGCGGTCCTGTGGTGCAAGGCCTCAGGAATGAGTCTGGGGAGCATTTCAGGGGTCTTTGATGTATTATGACACCCCCCTCAGCTGCCTCCCATGTGAATATTCCATGGATGTGGCTTTCCTGGGGTTGGAGTATCACAGCTGGGCCGGTTTGTGTAAGGGAGGATGGGTGTTCAGTGCCTCTCACCAGAGGTTACACCACACACCAGAAACTCTTCCCCCACACCTCCTTTTGGGGGGAGTCAGTGTATACCTGGCCTCTGTGGGCTGTGGTCTCCCCCACTCCAAAATCCAGCCAGGGTAGGATTTTCTGCTGTGTTTGGATTTCTTGTGGATGAATTCTTTTACCTCAGCCTTGTTTGTTTCTCCCCAGACCTGAGATGATTGAATAATTGTGTCCCTTTTATCTTATCTAGGTGGCTTCGCTCACAAATCCAAAGTTCCAGCTGGGCATCTTCAAGGAGGGGTGGACTTCTGTGGTTGTAACTTCTTTATACCATTTTTGCTATAATGGGCAAAACTCCTCCATAACAATGTTTAAAGCATGAACCATTTCAGTCTCTGACTGGTCCTCTTGAACAATCTGGCCTATAGCCCCAGATCCTGTGGGATGGGTCTCTACTTTTAGCACTAGTGAAACAGATACGAATATTGACATTTACTGAGCAACATCAGGGAAGCTGTTTTTTAATTCAGTCACTTTGTTTCACTGCTCAAATTAATAAAAATTATTTCAGTGTGATTTATAATAAATGATATTTTAAAAAGAAATAGCTTTTTTTTGCAAGTTGCACCACCAAATTTGTAGGCAGTTCTGCCAATCATCAGAGTGTCTCTCCATACCATTGTATAACAGTAATGAGTTCAACTTGACCCAAATTCACATTGTCTCACTATTTAGAGTATTTCACAGAATAATTCTAAAGAAATATTTATAGTTATTAGAATGCACAATGATTTAGGCAGTATTGTTTAATTATCTAGAAAAATCAACACGTTTAGTAAGACCATTCAAATTGTTATGCTTTTATCACTATTTTTAATATTAGTCACAGAAATACATAGTAGCTCATCCAAAATTAGAGATTTAAATCTTTTTTTGGTAGAAAAAGATCACATCATTGTCATCATGTTGTATTTTATCATGCTTTATCCTCCACTTGTGCAGTGTATGTTGACAGAAGTTCACAAGTTAAAAAGTTTAACTAGACTGCAAATATGCAAAACTAGGATTTGTTTGCCATGATGAAATGATTCAGATTGTTAGGTGAATGAATGAAACTACCTTGGCAAGCATCATTCTTGCTTCCATTTCAATGGATAAACCTTCTGCATTGGTTTTAAAATATTTGATCACAGTCTATGATTGAATTTGTCACACAAAGTATTGACAATTCAGAGGACTGGGCAATCACCAACCCTATGAAGTTCAACAATGGAAAGTGCTGGATTCTGCACTTCCGCTGGATTCCAGGAACAATGCAATCCTGGATGAATGGATGGACAGAGTGGGGAATGAGATGTTGGAGACCACTACTATGGAAGGGGACCTGGGAAACTTGGTTGACAGAAAGTCGAACATGAGTCAGCAGTGCCCTGAGAGCAGCCAGGAGGTCCAAGCATGTCCTCGGGGGCATCAGGCCCAGCATCACCCACCAGGCAGGGAAGGGGATTGTCCCCTCTGTTCTGCACAGGGGTGGCCTCACCTCGAGTGCTGGGGGCAGTTTTGGGCACTGCAATAGCAAAAAAATATATCAAGCTGCTAGAGAGTGTCCACAAGGATGTTGAAGGGCCTGCAGGGGACGACATATGAGGAGCAGCTGAGGTCACTTGTTTGGTTCAGCCTGGAAGAGATGGAGGGGACACCTCTTTTCATTCTTCAACTTTTTTGTGAGGGGAAGAGGAGGGGCAGACCCTGATCTCCTCTCTGTGGTGACCAGTGGCAGGACTCAAGTAAATGGGGTGAACTTGAGTCAGGGGAGGTCTGGGTTGGATCTCAGGCAAAGTTTTTGACCACAGGATGGCTGGGCACTGGAAGAGGTTCCCCAGGGAAGTAGTCACAGTACCAAGCCTGAAAGAGTTCAAGAAACATACAGACAATGCTCTTAGGCCTTTGGTGAGATTCTTGGGTGTCCTGTGCAGGAGTTGGACTTGATGATCCTTGTGGGACATGGCCTCAAGCTGTGCCAGAGTAGGTTCAGGTTGGACATCAGGAAGAATTTCTTCACTGATTGTTAAGCATTGGAATGGCCTGCCCAGGGAGGTGGTTGAATCACCATCCCTGTAGGTGTTCAATAAAAGACTGCTCATATCACTTTGTGCCATGTTCTAATTGACAAGAAGGTAATCAATCAAAGGTTGGACACGATGATTGCAAAGGTCTTTTCTAACTTAAATAATTCTCTGTTCCATAAAGAGAGGATATTCTTTCATCTCATAATTCCATGAAAAGAAATACATTAAATAGTGATGTGTTGTACCATGGTGCAATATGTAGAGTGATGGATCCCAATACTCCGTAATCTCTGAAAAGATGATCCCGCGTCAGATTACATGCTATTATCAGTGTTTCTCCATCAACTATGCTGCAAAATGACACATACCCTGACTGTTTAGCTATACTTTACTTGCTCATGCTATATTGTTTTGCATTTAGAACACACATTTGCCCATTATTATTCCTCCTAATGTAGGCATCTCCAATGAGCTAAACATACAAGTTTGAAGAGTCCATCTGTATAGAGTTCCCAAATGGATTTCTCACTTGCAAATAAATAAATATAATCTATCCCAAATTTCAATATATTTCATTCTTTTATTCCTCTTTTAGAAGACTGAGACTTCTAAAAACAATTTTGGATTTCTTATCTCTTCACATATTGTGCCACAGAATCAGCATTTTAACAAAAGCTGTAATCATTAAAAGCTGGGTGATGAGAAAAAGGTTATAAGTTGAACAATCCCATAATAATCATTATAAGAAAGTGATCTGCAGAAATAACACCTCCTAAACAGTTTCCCAGAATCCCCCTTGATTCCTCTTTTTCAGCAAAGGAGCAAGATTTTACCTAATATTCAATGGGTTGTGGGTCTCTCACACAAACTTTGACTCACAGAAATATAAATTATGGTAAAGAAAAAATTCTTTAAGCAGTTCAATTCATGTCTGAGATGAAAGATTAGGCAAAATGTCTCTGCAATTCATCACACTACTGGAGTTTGTCCAAGTTTCAGTAGTTTTAGGTATCTGGATTGTCTGTATACTGTGAGATTGTCAAGGAAATAGAATTAAATACATTTTTAAAAAATCAAACCATGCTGTTCAAACTAACTTCACACTAGGCAGGTTGAATTTTGGCTGACTTGGCTATAGCAACCCAAGCTTAAAAACGTGCAGATGTCCCAATGGCTCTAGGTGTTGCCAGCTTTCACTTACTCCATGAACACTCCCCAGGAAAGATACCTCTCACTGGCTCTTCACCTCCTTGCTTCAGGGCCTGACTTTCCTTAGGAAATAGTGACAAGCTGAAATGCAACACTCAGGAAGATGGTTTGATTATTTGCATCTGTGGAGAAAGATGGAAATATAGCACCTAAAAGGGTGCACATATAAAAATGAGGCTGATGGCAATACTGAGGAATGACCAGCAAAATATTTTAAGAGGAGCACTGGGAGGCAGTCCATTCAATTGTCTATCCACTAGATGACTTGAGATTTTAGCTGCACTTCCAAAAATACTCCCTACCCATCCCACCAAACAGTAGTGCTTATGGTAAGGGATGCCTAGTGACTGTTATCTATTTGGTAGGAGCAAGGAGAATTTTCAGTAGAGTTCCCTCAGCTATGGAATTAATTTCATTGTTGGTCCAACAGAGCTCAAGCATCCTGACTCTCAGGGTAAATTGCCAGCTGAAGTCCTCCTGAGAAAAAAGTATAAACGTGATAGGTCAAACTGCTTCTTGGAGGAGCTGACAGTGGCTCACATAAGAAATGTTGCCTAACACTTTCCATTTGATTTCAGGTCACTACCTGGCCCTCGAGTCTTAACCTTTTACGATACTCATCTATATATTTTCATTTCTCTACTAGTATCTTGTGATGGTAAAATACCAAATGGTTTGATGTCAGTCAAGGATCCTGTTTTCATATTTTTCAGCTACTGTTATTAACTTTGGGTTTTTTTACATTTTAAGACCTTTATTGCTGGAGGTGATATGCCTGAAGAACAGGAAGCAGGCAAATGTGGTTCTTTCTTCTACTTTTGTAACCAAAGTACCAGAAGAAATCACTAAGCCAGTCAGGTTTTGATGCACAAGTACTGTCCTCATGTTTCAGGATGCATATTAATCAAAAATAAATCCTGTTGAAGTCTGGAACTCTCAGCAACCTGATCTAGTGGGTGGCATCCCTGTCCATAATACAGGTTTGAAACTAGACGATCTTTTAGATCCCTTCCAACACAAGTCACTCTGTGATTCTATGATTCAGTGATACTATGACTCTGTGATGAGACTACACAAGAAACATGAAATCTGGAAAAGAAACCTAGTGGCCAGACTGTTTTCTTTGTTTCCCCTCTGCTTTCAATATGTTTATCTTTTGACCATGAGATTAGCTTAGTTGGTTAGACCATGTTGCTAGTAGTATCAGGGGTGTTGGTTTGATCCCTGCGTGGGCCATTCACTTATGAGTTGGACTAAATGAGCCTTCTTGGTCACTTCCAACTCAGAATATTCTGTGATTGTCCGCCTTCCTGAATTTCCACTCTGTATAGGTGGATCACAATCTTCTATCCACCACATTCAACTGAAAGATCTACAGTTTGTGAGAAATGGATCCATATTCCAAGGAGGTTTGTGGTCCAGACACAAGTGCTGCCAAAAAATCTTTCCAGTGTTTAGAAAGGAGGGCTACAGCAAGATGATGGGAAAAATCCTCCAAAGCTGTTCAACTTTCTTTCCACGGTCTGACCTAATTCTTTTACTGGAGGAAGGAATAAAATAGCTGTATATTCTGAAAGGTTTAGTGTCCCTAGGCCTTAAAAGAAGTGACACTGTCCCTCTTTCACAATTTTCATGTCACCATTAGTCCAACACTGCCATGATCAGAGGAGGAAATTACAGCAGCTCATTAGTGACCTGAACTTAAAATGCACATTTTAAGACCATGCTTTCATTCATGGTCCACTTTAGGTCTAAAGTTGAGCACAGACTATAGGTACCTTTATATCTACAAGAATAATTCAGAAACTTTTGGGGAAAAATAATTCCTTGAGAAATTTATTTTTTTTATTAATGTCAGAATTATGATATTATAGCATTCCATAAATAAAAATACCACGAAATAAAAATAAATACAGCACTTGAAATTAAAACAAGGTCAGTGGTTTGATGGCAACTTTAGAAGTGGGTAATGGTCATAGTGTATGCATTGATGTTTATTTATGCTTTGCCACCCTTGGCCTGGAGGTAGGCTGTAAAATACTTCTTCAGAGGTCAGTTTCACCAAATAGTCAGACATGAGGTTTGCTGGACACTGTTCCAAAGCCAGTCATGGTAAACATTTGGTTTAGAATCTAAATAAATTTAAATGCCTTTATTGGGAATTCATTCCAATATTCAAAGGGGCCATTAAGGGAACAGATGAAATTGCCATAAAAAGATAAAATATTTTTCATATGCACATACAGATATTTAGGTTTTGGGTTTTCTTTTTTTTTCAGATAAATGGAAAACTCGTGTTGATATCACAGATATTCTCATTGTCTGTGACCTCTGACTAATGCAAAGGCAAAAGTGTCTTTTTTTTTTTTTCCCTGTGGGTTACTTTTCAGTGAAAGTTTCTTGATTTTTTCAGATGTCCTACTATAATGAGATTATTTTCTGTATTTTTCAGCTAGTTGTTGAAAGTGTAAAATTTAACATGATGTATTTAGGAAAAAATTCCAATAAAAAGAAAAGATATTTAATTCCTATTCCTCCTGTACTCTACTCTGAATTAAAATAACTAACTGAAGATTCATCCCATTAAAGGACAATTATATTGATGCACACTGGAGAAAATTGCTTATTAGTTAAAATAAAAGTTTTTAAGAAGCCTTTAGTCACATTAATTCTACTGAAATCCTGTATTCATATCTGCCACAGCCATGCAGTTTTCCCAAGATACAAGTTCAGAGAGGAGGCTGGATCTACAAATGCCAGGAGAATAAGAAAGTGTTGGAGAAGATCTGGAATTTTCTGCACTTATGGAAAATANAAAAAAAAAAGAAAAAAAAAGTCCTCTGATAGCTCCACTGAAAAGACCCTAATAAATAAATAGGGCTGGAAGACAAGTGATTTGTGCCTCTTGTTTTAAACAAAACTTTGAAGGCAGTAATACCACAGGGCCAGGGCAGCATTCTCTGGAATTGCTCACTCTGGGGTCTTGAAGGGTGCTGGATCAGGCTCTAGTTATTTACTGCCAGAGATGGGCAGCCTGGATGCTTTCAGGTTGTGCTTTCCCAGGAGAGTTGCTTATATCTCTGTCTCCTCAAAAGGCCTCTTTGCATGCAGACAGGAAACATCTTCAGTCTTGTCTAGGGGTCCACTGTTAAATGCTGCTGGGAAGTGGTTTTAAATCAGCAGGTCAACCAGATCTTTTGAAGATGGAGCCATTTATTCAGCAGCTAGAACACAAACCACAGGCAGCCAGAGGAGTCTAAATTTTATCTCTGGTATTTGTCATTAAAACAGGGCTTTGCACTTTGTGGTCTCCAGCTGACTCAGTAGCACCACAGGAGGATTGCAGTGATAAGTATTCATTGCTGTTGTATAATTTGGTTACTGAAGAACAGTTTTAGTGTGGCTGTTTGGGGGCAGACACAGAACTGTAGGTCCATCCTGGTGCTGTTGTGTAACTTTGCACTAGAGAGGTACAAAGTCAAGGGGACTGTGGTGACCTCTGTGATGGATCTGCTCAAACTGAAGGAACTGAGGTTTCTCCTCCTATCTATGTCTTACAGATGAGCAGCTCCAGGATTAAGGTGCTTGCCTCTACTGCAGGGAGTTAATGAAGAAGGCAAAGTTGTTGATATCAGGCCTGAAATTCTACTAATTAAACTGCTAATACTCCAATGAAGGCTTTCAATAACAATGAATATTTTTATAATGTAGGTGATAGTATATCTTGGCCAGAAACACAGAATCAGACGCTCACTTGCTTTATCTCCAAATTAAGTTGAATACAGCTGCATCATGAGCATTTATCTATTACTGCCCAGAATCAGAATATATTCATGAGTTATAGAATGAATATATTTGTAGTATATTTGGCATTTGTAGTAGTTAGTGTGAAACTCATATTTTAATTCTTGGCATAAATAAACTTGCTGAAATGTGTAGCTCTCAGAAGCAGTCTTACATATCTGTGAAGTTCTCAGATGGTTTGGGGTATATGTGTGTGATATTTAGTAATAAAATAAGGCAGCTAGACTTCTGGGATTGTTTTTCTTCTTGTTTATTTTTTTTTTCCATGAGCTCAAGCCAGATGTGCAAGCCTGAGGAAGACTGTGCTATCTTTTCAACCCTTGCCATAGGCCAAAACTATTTAGTGTTTAAGCAGATTACATCCTGTGAAAAGATATTTTTGCATGCTAGACTTAGTGTTAATCCACAAAAAGATTGTAAAAAATGGTAAATAACAGTGAAAAAAAACCCAAACAAAACTGAAACCACCTTCCCATTTGAATTGCATGTTTTTATTACAATCAGGAAAGCAAAGCAGACCTAGGAGGAAATTAGGATTCTCTGCAGGTACTGTTAGTTTTGGAAGATAGCAAACATAAGGCCATATTATTAAAGATGACATTTTTGCACTCCTTGAATCCTTTATCAAAATTATGTTTGGAAAGTGAAAGAACAGTGTCCCCTAAACAAAAATATCCCTTCTGCGGCTTTTCCAAGGTTATATTTAAGAGTGCTTTCTTATTTTCTAATGATCCTGTTCCATCGTTGGGTTTGTAGATGTTCAATAAAAAGCTTAATATGTTGGTCTATAATATGCATGTGAAGAAACTTTCTGTTGTGGTAAATGCAATGTCCACAGATTTATTAGGAATTCTTTCATTTCTGGAACCACCAGATATGCCTGTAAATCACTGCTGGCAAAGTTTTTAAAGGTTTCTTGCACACATTATGGAAAGGAAAGCTATGACTGTACTCCAGCCACTGGGTCCAGTTCTTTATTTGTTATTGGATCACATCATTTTACATTTATCTTGTGTAAAGGGCAATGCAGAAACCTGCAAAGAATTTAATTTCCGATGCCTATGCTAAGATTTGTAACTGTAAAGGGCTCACATTGAAGATTGCATTGAAGTCATACTTTGTAGTATAACAAAATCTACAATAAATTGTTGAGGCAAGGAGAAAACAGGAGGGAAGGCTGACAAGAAATAGAGATTTTTTTTGCCCTGTGGGCTACTGGTTATTTTTGAAAGGATGGGAGCAGAACTGTATCAAGATTGGGTAGAGTTCACCTGTTGCTGAAACAAAGTGTTCCAGTTTAATTCCATGTACTTCATGGAATACTGTGTCACCTGTGCAAAGAAAAATAATCAAATGTTGTACTTAACATTTTTCATGTCCATATCTCACAGCCTAAATTGATTGCAAAATATAGTGGCAATCCAAAAACTGGTTCTGGCTGTAACTTGAGAAAATTTTTTGTGAAAACTTTGAGCTTCTTTACTGATTTTCATCACAATTAAGCATGAAACTATATCACAGTATTCAATTACTCTAATGTTAGAATTTTATAGTGGTGGCTGTCAGATTTCATTCCTTTTCCTTATTTGCAAGTTGTCTCCTTCAGCATTTATCCTGCTGTATGGTGAAACCTTCAAGCTACCAAGGGGAAAACCTCTTGTGTTCATGCCTCCATATTTAAAAAGTATGGATAGAAGATTGAAATCAATTACATCAACAGTGTCTTGGTTTGAAAGACAGGTATCTGCCAAAAGGGACAAGTGCCCCTTTTTTTTTTAAAGGAGAGTATAAGCCCCCCCCGCCCCTTTTTCCCCTTCACTTTACTATGATTTTCGGAATTAAAGAGCTCTCAGGCAAAGATATGGGGGNGCTGCCTGCCAGCTCTCAGTGAGCAGGGAGGAGAAGCGGTGATCCCACGTGGCTGGAGGGGCGCTGCGGTGAATGGCGTCTGTGTCCCGGCTGGGAAGGGCAGAGGGGAGAAGCTGCTCACAGGTCCCAGGGCAGGGTCAGTCCTGATGCTCCAACAGGATGTGCTGAAGTCAGTAGGAGATGCAGGAGAGTGTCTGAGCAGGGAGGTTTCGGGATCCCACAGCCAGGGAAGGCAGCTCCCACGTCAGCGTGGCAGAGCGGAGTTTCTAGCGACCGTCCTGCTCCGAGCCAGATGAGCGAGAGAGAGGCAGAGCGCAGGCCCCTACCCCAGCTCTTCTTTTCTGGTGTTGCCCCTCTCCTCCCCCCTTCGAGAGAAAACTGTTAACTGAGCTTCTGGGTGTAGATCCAAATACTTAGCATAACAATGGGAAAAATTCCACAGAAAGAAGAAGGGAAAATTCAACCCCCAACAAACAGCAAAATATTCTAAGTGCCATTTTCTTGTCTCTGTTGCACGTTTTTGCGTATACTTAATGCTAGGATTACTGATTTCAAGATACTAACAAATTCTTACAAAGGTACCTGGTATCCTGACCTGTTGTTTATCCACAGCTGCTGTGATAACATTTCCTATATTGTAGAGGAACAAAAAATAGAAAAAAAATTATCCAGCAAAATACTCTGAAGTGCTTTTAATTTATCTGGTGGACAAAAGAAATAATATTCTATTGCAAAAGAGATCTCTTCCTATTTATGAAAATCTTGTGGTTTATACTTCTGCTGTATCTCATACTTTCAACATTCATCTGCTGCTTTATTCTGGTTTATCCCATCACAAATTCTCCTTTGAATAAGTCCATCTTTAAAGCTTTTAATGATTGTTATTCATGTAAGAAATATTACCCGATTTATAAATCATATTTCACAGTGAGTCAAACATTTCTTACCTCTAATTCAGCAAAAGGTTCTGAAAGTGAGACATCTACTCCTTACAACTTTTGGTGTTGATCTATCTTTTGGATAAAACATGAAGATGCAAATATACTTACAAAATTAGTAGTCTGGTGATTTTTATCTTTTAGTCTTGATTTAAAATTTATTTGTAAAGAACAGTCAGAAAATAGAAATATTGGACATAAGTTATACTCACAACTCCCACAAATCTTCAGAGATAAGCTACATATTCGGATGAATAACCAAAATCTTCTAATGCACCAAAAACCCATCAGACACAAACACATAACATTTTAAAGGAGATGAGATGAGCTCTCTATGGCAGATTTTCAAACATGGTGTCTTGGGGTGATTTTATGATGGTCCTCTCTTCCCTAATCATCTGCTCTATGCCAGAAATCATTGCTGCAATTTTAAGGTGGAGGGGTAGGAGCCCTGGGGACAACTCCCCCGTAGGCTTTGTTCAAAGACTCCCTCCAAGCACGCTGGGTGCAGTGCAGACCAGACATTACCTGTTGCATAGCTAAGTTGGGTTTTTGTTAGCTTAAGCAAGAAGTTTTTCTTTTTTTCCCTTTCCCCTGCCCAGAGAGGCTAGAGCAGCAGTCTTTTGGCAACCTTGGGGTGTTTTTTACTTTGAACTGTCCAGCTTGGTTTTGGCCCGAGATCAGACAATCCATGAGACATGCAGGAGACACAGAAGCCACTCTGGCCAGCCTGAGACCTCGGGAAAAGCTGAAGTAACAGGAGAAAGGACACAAAAATCCATCCCTTTCTACTGCTGTGAGGAGGAAGCCAATGCCAGAAGTTCATCATGTTCCCAACTGTTTTGCCCAAGCTGCTGTGTGAACTTTTTCCCCCCTTCCTTGAGACAAAAGCCAGCGGCCATTTTGTCCCCCCTTTGCCATGATGACAGCCCACTTATTTTTCTCTCTGGCATTTTGGGGTTTTTTTGTTCCGCTGTGGGGGTTTCAATATCTAGTCTAATTCTTTTTTTTTTTCCCATGCCACGCGAGCACTTTTTTCTGTCAATTAACAAGTTTTATTTCACTTCTACTCCCTGGTAGTAATTTTTCTCATTGGCAGAAAAAGGATTTCTGAAGCCCTTTATCTTTCGAGGAAGCACTCATTCCAAAGCATTTTCTCCCAAATTTGTCTCTAAACTGAGACACATGTACCTAGATCTTTTCACACAAAATACTGTTAAGACTGAAAAACTGTCTCTCCTTTTCTGAAGCATATAGTTATGGGAAAAGGCATAAATTTCTGTTAGCAGAGTTATTGAAAATATTAACCTAAATATTAGCCGATATTAGCCTAATTAACCATTATCAATAGTTATTAATATTAATTTTATTAAAGCAGCACATGGCAGGTCAAGTTAAAAATAAACCTATTTTTTTAGGACTCATAGAATATAAAATGTTCTGGAATGCCTGGATTAACACTGAAAAGCAAAAAACCTTGTAAACAGTAAGCAAAGAAAGTGATAGATAACTTGTCCAAGCAGCCCAGCAGATTTGTAGAAAGGCTAGGAGCAGAATTCAGACCTATCAGTTGCCAGTGTAATGTTTTTTTTTCCTAAAACCAGGCTGGCCTCAAAATTTCATTAAGGTTTATTGAAGATTTTCTAAATTAATTTTCTTGAAATACTTATGGTTCTTGTGGGAGAAAGGAATGTTGGGCCCTACATGGAGGACCAAGATAGCTGTCCCAAAGACATTAGTATTAAAAATATTAGTTAAATCATTTTCTGTCTTCAAAATAAATACTAAAAAGTCATGTCCAAATAATTTGGAAGATTTTCTCTAAATGTATCAATTCCATTAAGAGTGCATTTAGACAGAAAAGCAGACTTAAGACTTAAAGTCTGATAGGTCTTTCTCAAATCTGTTTAAGTGTCTGATTGATCTTCCTCAGTTTCTAAGTGCCTTAAGTTTTCATTTGTAAATCTATAATATACATGTAATAACACATATTCAGAAAAAACATGTTTGGACTTTTTTGTTTCAAGTGTGTGGTTACTTCCATTACAAATGCAACACTTTTGTTCTACGTCAGCCATGAAAAATTTTCCCAACTCTACAACCTGGAAAATAAAATCTTCCTTTCAAACCCATAGTAAACTAAGACATTGAAAAATATCAATGTTTGTCAGTGAAGGGAATAAGAATTAAAGCCATTAAAAATACTAAGAAATTGAAATACTTGTTTAGCTGTGTTTATTTTTAAACAGTCTAGACAAGTATAACCTCTTGAATTTACTCATGTCACATAGTTTGAAGTTTTTCAGGCACTCTCAGCTCAGCTATCATTGTCGAAAGAAAATAGATAGAAACTTGCTGAAGAGTTCCCTTGGTTTTGTTCAGAAGATGTGGCTCAGTGTTGAACCTGAAAATTTACATGCTTGAAAGCAAAGCAAGGAGATGTCATTAGTTTCTATTTTGTTTTCAGGTAGAATATTGTGAAGTTTTGCAATGAATAAGGTGTCGGAGAACAAAACTTTCTACAAAACACCCAATGTCACAATTCAAATATAGAGATATCATTTAAACAGGAAGCCCAAAAGTCTTTGGTCAAGGGAAGAGACTTGGATCCTCAGAGCCAACAGCATTCCCATTCATACATGAATATTTGGCTCATCCTTTGCTGTCCCAAGCAAGAATTTGTCACCTGAAGCTGAAGCAGCATAAAAATTCAGATGTCTTTGTGACATACCCTGTTCGCAGGGTGTTTTGGTTTAATTTGGGTTTCCCGGCCATCGCACCAAAAATGTCATCGTTTGATTTGCCAATTTAAATATACTTATTTTCTGTTGTGAGACAGAACCAGGAGTAAAAGAGCAAAGCAGGCCTAAAACTTAAAAGGATATAGAAATTTTATTAACTACACAGTGAAAGAAAAAAAAACAAATTCAGAATAAGATCTTCAGACCATTCTCTCCTCCCCTCTCCCAATTTTCATAGTAACAAGACAAACATGCAAAGGCTACTTCAGTCAATTTCTAATTTAAACAGTCTTTTTCAGTTCACTTTGGAGAGAGAAGTTTCTTCTTGTCAGGCCATAGGGACTTCTCCACAAGTGAGGGGGGGCAAAAACATCCCAGTCCTCTCGTGGCTTCACTTTCACGATTTGCATCCGCCCGGGAAAAAACTTGCAAAGTCGTGAAGCTCCTCCCATCTTCACAGCTCTCCCAAAGCTGTGCTTTATGGGCCGTGTTAAACTCATGGGGTATTACTTTTAAGAATGAACTGTTCCAAAGCAAATGTTCTCTTCATCTCTTTTTCTCTGTTCATGCTTCCTCCTCAGAAAACTCAAATCCCCTTCCTTCCTCGGGGCAAAGATTCTCAACACAGGTACTTCAGGCAAATAATCTATCACATGGAACGCTTCAACCCCCCATGTCTTTTTCTTCACAGTTGATAGGAATTTTCAGTGCGATATCAGTTCATCCCTACGATCTTACAAAAAGATTTTCAGCCATCTTCACAGCATCTCCTCATTCTCCTTCCATCTAAAGAAAACTTAGCTCTTTCATTTTTTTCCTTCTCACTCAAGGGAGGATCGAAAACTCTGCAAGTCTTATCTGAGCATGGAAAGAGTTAAGACTTCACACAAGAAAAACAAAAGCAAGGTTGCAATGCTGGAGCTGGGCCAAGATTTTACAAACTCGGCCGCGCTGGAAAAGGAGGGGGGAGTAGCCAGGATTTTAATCAGCCACCCTGGATCTCCCTGGCCACTGTGCATGGCCACCCCTCCTCCTCCCTGCCGGGCCATTCCAGCTCCCCGGACAGGGGCCCGGCCCGGCCCTGCCCCCCTGCCAGGCCCGCAGCCCTGCAGTGGAGCCAGGCCGGGCCGGTGTTACCTGCACTGCTGCTGCAAAAGAAAGAGAGCTCTTTTCCGGCTTACCTCCTTCAAAATGTGTGTTCACGGAGAGAACTAACTTTCTCCAATTGGTCTTTCAGGCTGTCAATAACTAAACCAGCCTCCAATTGGTCTCATCAGCTCCCAGAGGGAGTTCTCACAGAGAGAACTTTTTCCCGAGTTTTTTTCTCTCCAGGTGAAACCACGACAGCAGGGTTCATTCAAATCTGGCATGGAGCAGCTCATTCACTGCAGGCCCAGCTATGTATGTATGGTATAGGATGAATAAAACATACTTTGGCCCCCTAGTGCTTCTAGGGAATCAAAATCACCATCCAAAGTAACTGTATACCCTGCAGAGATAAACAAGTAATTTGGTTTAAGTCTTTTTCCTAATTCTTAAGCACCTGCACCAGAATCCTCCTGTCTGAGTAAGGTGGTAGCTCTTTGTTTGGTACATCAGACAGGTAGAAAAGACTGAAAAGAAAGAGGAAAGATTAAGGGTAGATGAGAAGGGAAAGAACAGAGGGATAGCCTCAAAGCATTCTATCTGGGGACTTAGGAGCCTTTATCAGAGCTAACTGTTAATTGTTCCTTTTGTTACCATCCAAAAACTTTTCCAGAAGAGCTATAATGATGTCTTTTCTTAAAAAACAAAACAAAACAAAACAAAACAAAACAAAACAAAACAAAACAAAAATAAAATAAAAAAAAACACAAAACAAAAATCCCAACAAACAAACAAACCAGCAACAACCAAAACCAAGCAAAAAACCATAACAGAAGGGAGGCTAACTGCTTGAGAAATATTAATAACAGAGGAGATGGCGGCTTCCCCATCATACAATAGCTCTGTGATTTGAGCCCTCATTCAACATATGGGAGACATTGTCTTCCAAGGTTTCCAACACATATCTCTCATGAGAGTTGCTGAACTGTAAAATTACAATAGATTTGTGGTAGGAGGGAAAAATGTGCTCCTCTTGCTGTGCTGGAGCAGTTTCACTGGCCCTTGAAAGGTCACTCAGTGGTCCAGGGAGAAATAGCAAGAAGGGTCCGGATCACCCAGCAGAGTGACTGAGGTTTCTCTCCTAGAGCACATGCCAGTCTTGTCCTGTTCTGGGATGATTTGGATGACTTTTCCAATGGGTGTTTTGCTCCCCTTGCACATCTACCCAAAGAGTGGTGAGTGTCTTTCAAGCCATCCATTTTCTGTGGGTTAATAACCATTGTATTCTACCCAAATTTGTTTTCTTGTGACTACAGTCTGAACTTTTAGGGAGGATGCGGGTTGTGACACTAGGATTCTACAAGAGCCTGTCCAAAAGCTGTTCTTCACCTACCTGCAAGAAATGCACCTAAAAATAGCATCATTAGAAAAGGTGTGATATTTATTATAAATTATTTAGATCCTGTACTTACTCTACCTTTTTCATTTGTTTAAGTTCAAGGACTTAGTGCATATACATTGGCAGGTAAAGTATTAACACAAATCTAGGTACTGTATAGGTATTGTTAAACAATGTGTGACTAGATTAGATACTATGAAATTATAATATCACAACTATTTTAATATTGGATTGCTAAGAATGTGTTTCTACAATGCATTTTACATCGGAAAATTTTATTCAGAATCATAGAAATTAAATTCAAAGTATGACTATTCTCATTCTGTAGAATTTTTGTTTCATTTTGCCATCATTTTACCCAGGTAAATGAATGTAAAAAGTGCATCCTAGTAATACTCCTTAGGCTTTGTTTATTCACTAAGCTTTGTCTCCTAAAGTAGAAGTGATCAAGTTGTAGAAATAGCAATCTGTGGGGCATTGTGAGCTGTTCTTGATAGCCGCTGGGGAAAAGAAAGAGTTATTTATACACTGATACATGGGTTAACAGTCAAGAAGAAGCAATAGTTAAAAAAATAAAGTGATACTCTCAGTGTAGTCTAGCTTTAATTCTTCAATGTACAACACTATACAGAAAGTTCTATGCATTTTTAAAGAGAGTATTCATTAAATTGGAATTAAATATATGTTACGTATAAAAATATTTTTAAGTAATTAATAATTAATATTTAAGATTCGATGTGAGATATTTCAGTGTCCCAAGCTTTTCAGGCCTTCACCAACTCACCTCTAAAGTGAGACAAATAACAACTGTTTTAGGAAGAAAGGAAATGAGTGGGAGAATGACATAGGCTCTAAACTCAATGTGGAGAGTGGGAGGAGAAGAAAATTCATTTTCCCAGTTACTGTTTCATTAATCAAAATATTACTGTTGGCTAATCCTGACCCCCCTTCTCTCTTATATCTAAAGATCTCCTATTGCTATATAAATGTTATAGTATATATTTTTTATAGTCTTGAAAAACTACTTCATTTTCCTTTGAAAGTCATGAATTATAGAAGTGTTGCACTTAAGTCCCCTGTTTATAAAGATCATTTATGTATTAGGGTTCTATTAGAAAAAGTAGGAGATAACTAAACATGATAACTATTCTTAGTTCTATATTTTTCAACAAATAATATTTTCAATTACTGAAGTAAAACTAGTGCTTTTCTATCTTTTGAGGGAGGCCCTGGATACACTGTATTCTTGAACTTCTTTGCACAACACCAAAAGCTGCAGATAAAACTCCTGTTCTGCTGTGAAGCCTCCAAAATGGTACCTCCCAAACACTGCTACCATTCAGCAGCAGAGGAACACAAGTAAGGATTAATTTTATCTGAACTGCTTTCCATACATAGGTGGCTAAATAATGCATTTAGGCAGAGTCCTTGCTGCAAAGCATGAACTGTTAATTCATTTTAAGCAATACAGTAATCTTGGTGACATTTGGCTCTCTACCTGTTTTTGACCTGTCTTTTCTCCAGTTTCACATTTCCTCTCTAAAGCTCCAACTTTAAGGCCTTCCAGCTACTTGGTCCCTGAATCCAAACAGGAATGCCTTCCACAAGTGAATCAGGTAATACTTTTTTGCCAGATCAGCTGATAATATGTACCTGTGATCTGGTATTCATCTTAAAAAGGAATGACTTTGGAGAACATTCATTTTATTTGGATGGCAAAGGTTTTCCACTTGTTACTGTAGCATAAATAGTGGCTCAAATACCTACCAGTCAACTTGGTCATCTTGTAGTTGGTACAAGGTAACTCTCCCAGATTGGCTGCTACAGTAGAAGAAAGAGCTGCACTCCTGAGGGTAGAGTCCACCAAAAGCTTGAGGGCAAGGTGAAGGGGACAGTTTTGGAAGCATTTGCTTTGTAAGCATTTTTAAAGGATTTTAAAATCTTTCTCTGAAAATTGTATTTTAACACCTCAGTGGTGCGAAACATTGTGAAATACTTAGT
Organism: Buphagus erythrorhynchus; assembly: GCA_013400855.1. Classification (NCBI taxonomy): domain Eukaryota; kingdom Metazoa; phylum Chordata; class Aves; order Passeriformes; family Sturnidae; genus Buphagus; species Buphagus erythrorhynchus. The sequence continues at coordinate 20,091 of VZTT01046428.1, read as the reverse complement.
TTACTTCCTTGTGAAGTGCTCAGGAGCAGTGATTGCTACTTTGCTGTTTTAATTTCTTGAACTACTCTTCATAATTTTGGTTCCTCTTAACAGACTCGGCCTGCTTCTAAAGTCACCTGCATTTTACATGGCTGTTCTTTATTTTGCTTTGATGCAGTCACTTCAGATTTTCCCAGTTTTAAAAAAAAAACTGAATTCAACCTAAAGCAAGAAAAGGCTATTAAAGCTGAAACAACAGAAATGGGTCTTTTTTCTTTTTTATATATATTCCAAGAGACTGAATAGCACAAGACTCAATCTACTGAAGAACTCTCGCCCCACCAGTCTTATATTACATCCATCTCAACAGGCCCTAAAAAAGTTAGCAAATTAACCATGTCCCTGGCTAAAATCACTTTGTTGCAGTCCTCATTCCTATTGTAGTCAGCACTGAGTGAAAGCTATCATGTCTGTCCTTAACCAGAACATGAAACAAATGCCTTATCTCCAGCCGGTTCCAACCATCTTGAGATGTTTTTTTGTGGTTTTCTTTTTTTTTTTCTTTCTTTTTTTCTTTGCAGATGTTTCCTATCAACGTTCCCAATAAAGTGAATCCAGTCTTGGCTCCTGGAACAGTGTCATGGTATTGGAAAATGCCTAGTGGAATCAACCACAAATTAAAATTTTACATCTTTAGGTCTGTGTTAAAGTACAATCAGTTTGAAGGTCTTGGCTTATTTTTTCCTCTAAGTATTTTCTCTGCTTCAAGGAGCATAAGCACCAAATTCCATGGGACCAGAAGAGGTTTTCGTTTCAGTGGAGATGGTGGCTCTTTGAGAGAGGTGGAAGAGGAGAGAGCAGAGAATAATTTTCCTCACTTTCCTTGTGACCCATCACAACTGGAGCTGAATGAATATGTTGCATTGCATACTATGAGCATTTAGTATGTCCATAGGAATTCACACAAAATATTTAGATACTACCTTCTTTATAGATACTGTTAGGTACTAACTTTTATTTCCCTGCATGCATATTTTACTTTACAGAACCAGTACTAATGAGATAATAGTGTCACAATTGTGTAAAAGTAAGATTTGATTTTGTCTAAATAGTTTATGAATACTGTGAATACTTAGATAAGTATTAGTCCAATCTGTTTCAAGCATCAGATTTTCATCTTAAAAAATTAAATGCTTTAGCATAACCAGAAGTAGACATACATTTCAGTAAAAACTTTATTTGGTTGGACGCATTGAGAAAGGAACAAATTCCTGTTTACTAGATCTATACTAAAGCAGCTGAGGCTTTTATCCAAAACCTGACTCTTAAAAGCTATGAATTAAACTTTATGGGTGTGAATATATTATTCTCTTACATTATTATGCTTATTTCCTTGTCAAACACTGATGAAGACAAATCTACCAAAGCCAAGTGGAGAAAGCAAACTATTTTTCTGATCCCTCAGCTGCAATATTTTCTGTGTTCATATCCTGTTTCATTGACCTTTATTAAACAATTTTTGAACAAAGCCGTGTCTCACTAATGTAAGTATTAAAATCTCTACCCACTGCAGCATAGCCAGCATTTTCACCCCAGCATTTTGCTCTACATTAAGATAGAGAACAGTCTGATAAAATCCTTTAGGCACTAGGCTGCCATGTGCTGTTCATGTGTGAAGCACTGCACACAGTTCTACAGAAGGGTTTTTTCTTATCTTGGTGGGTTACACAGCCTTACTAAAGTCAGTAAAAGTCTGTTGTTCCTCATTTGTTAACGGCAGTGATTCCTGTTGAGTGATACACCATGCATGCCTGCACAGAAACAGTTCAGGGCAGTATGACCAGAACAGCCTGTCTTTTTACGGCCTTTGGAGAAGAGTTGATCCCTGTTCACTGGGAAAGTGAATCCCCATGCCTTTGACACATGCATTTATAGCAGCTTTTGCGGCTGGGTTATTGAAAGCACAAGTCTGCTTTTCTCCCATTGACCTGGTGGTTTTGTCTAATGTGGGTATTTCAGCTTTAAAACTTTACAGTAACAGAGTGGAAGGGCAAAGTTCATGTACACAGAGCTGGTAAGCAGAGGTTGCACGTGTGCCTCACACAATTTGTCAGTAAAAATTGTGATTTTCTTTTTGACATACTCAAATGTGTATGCATACTAACTGGAGAAGGCTAATGTGTCCTACAGGAAGGCAGGATGGTGACAGACACAAATAGAGTTGTAAGGAGGAGGAATCCTAAGGCTCCCACTCATCCTATCCACCCAGACCATATTTGTCTCCTGATACAAAACTATGCTCTCTACCCTCTGGCAGCAGCTGCAGTCCCTGCACTCTTTTGAGACTGATAAAGTGAGCAAACTGCAAGGTACACACATTGCTCTTTGGCCAGCTGCTAGAAGATACTCCCCCACACGAGGAGGAGAGCATCCTATCCCTAACATCTTAGCATCTCACTGCAAGCCAGAGAGGCTCCAGCAGCATGGGAATTGATATTTCCAAAAATAAATGGAAAGGTCTGCAAAACTACATATTAAAGCTGCATTCCAGGCCCAGATACTTGTATGTCCAGCTCCAAAACATTGTACAGAGAGAAGGCTGCAGAGTTGCTTTGACCACCTGTCTCTGGCAGAGATCAAGACATAGCATGATGGCTTATGCCAGCTGTTGCTTTCCCTCTCTGCTGCTGGTTGGATATCTTTTTGCTAACAGACTGTCCCTGTTGTGCTACTGCCTTTGTTATTTATCAAATTCTACAAGCTTACCCAAAAAAATGGTGCTCTTATTAGGCACTGAATTCCTCCAAATCTCTGACATAAATATTTCTACTGTGCTCTTTTGTTCCTGTTGCTTTGAGTCTTTGCAGACATAAATGTCTGGCAATAGAAAGGCAGAGATATGGCCATGGGGGAGTGAAGGAGAATAAAAAGAGGTTCATATAGTCTTTCTGCTTCTTATCCTAACTTTATGCTTTTTTTGAAATGTGTCACATCTGAAAAGCATATTTTTAAACTCCTGTGACTGCTAGAACTGTGCAACAACACAATATTGGTATCATATTCACCTTGTTACGGGTTTGGGATTTTTTCTGCATATAACAACAAAATTCTCACAAATATTGAGGGAAAGAAAAACTGGAAATGAACTTGTAGTCAGAGGTTGTTTAAAATATAGCAGCTGTTGTGCGGCTGGTGTGCTCAAGCCCAAGCTTTTGATACGCTCTTTGATACTGTGCTGAGGTAATCCAACCACTTTGATGTAACATTATGGTGATCAGGCTCTTAGACACTGTTATTAAAATGATCTAAGGTTTTTAATGCTTTACTGAGTGGTGGCCAAAGCCCAAAGTTCAGCACCAGGTTATTCCAGGTTCTTAGATAGGACAGTGAAGTAATTCAAGGTTTCAATACAGTTCAAATCCTCTTTTGATGCACGAAAATAACCTACTTTCTTTCCTCTTGAAGAGCTTTGATAAGATATTGTACTACAGGAAATCTGACAGTATTGTACTGGTGGAAATTATTTAACCCCATTACAATATGATGATGCAAACCTCCTGCCACCAAATTCTCTAATACCTGACTGCAAAGGTCTAGGATTTTTTGTAGTCATCTCTGGCCATTCAAATATTTGAAAGCATTTGTTAGTTTGCATGCTTGACAAATATATTCTCATTATACACAACAGATGCCTATACTCTGCAGTACTATTTTTAAAGGACAGATTAAAAATTGTTTTCATTTAAAAACATGTTGAACATGAAAACTGTCCATCTAGAATAAGACTCAGCAGTCATCATCTTCCTCTGCCTAAGTTTACAAATCACATCAGCAAAATAGCTGAAGCAGGAGAGAAGCCTGAGGCTTGCTACATAGTTCTGTTGCAGCACAGGAGCTAAAGTGGGATCCAGATTCCCTTTTTTCCTAAAGCAGATTGAAAACATCTTCCACCTCTATCTTGTTTTAAGCTTTTCTCTTCGTCCTAGAATGTGATTATAGTCTAAGCAATGATTTCCCAATGTGCCATGCTGGGATGCTGGGCTCTCTCCCTGATTTATACGACAGATATAACCAGTTTACAAGGGAAACACTTGGATCAGCTACTTGGCTAGCATGAATAGGTGATGTGATTCTTCCCCAATTAGCATAACTTTCTAGCTAACAAATTCCTGATATCTAAAAAGTACAGCCAAATAGGATCTAATGGACTTACAAATATACTGATATCTTTCTGCATTATCATGGTGTATAAAAGTTAAGGTTGTTGAACTTCAATCCCACTGAAAATATACATGTAGATGATTCATTCACATGGACAGTTCTGGCAATTACACAGATCAGATGATTGAGTCCTGCTCACAGGATTGAACTGGTTCCTGCAAATCCTGTGAAAACACCAAATCAACAATGGTAAACTGGACTCAGTTTCTTCAAGGTAAATGCATCATGTAGTACACTGTATGTACAAAACACCCTTTGAAGATGAGGCTGTATTTCAGATAGCTCATCCCAGATTTTTTTTTAAACTCACCTTCTATTTTCTTATTTATATATTAGTCACAGAAACAAATCTTATTCTTAATTCTGTTCATCTACTAGAAATACAGGCATTTTTTCTCTCTTTTTCCATTTTCACATATTCGTTTCATATTTAAAAATTAACTTAAAGCGTTTTAAAGTTATGAGCTGCAGAGTTCCTTTGTTCTAGACACCATCATCCTGCAAAATGCAGAGTTTATTCTTACTCCACAAAGACTCTTATTAGGGAAAAGAGAGGAAAGACCAGCAAACATCCTCCTGACCACCAAACTCATTTCCTGACAAGTATAAATGATAATCGGAATTATCTAGTTTTCTGCAGGAAAGAAAGGAAGAGACGTCTAGGAACCCTCCTTTGTGGAAGCAATACCTTTGTTTTCTCCTTTCCAGGGAACACATGCCTGCCTTGACTGAGACCCAGCTCTTCCCACATTCCCTGTCTTATTGGTGTTAACACTGAGTTTATCACAAGTGTTTTTTTGCTTACAGCTTCAGAATTATTTTCCACAATTCTACCTTGGACTGCACTGCTCAGCTGCTGCATATATGGTTGTTCCTCTGGTCTCATTAGTTTCTCATTAGTTTTCTCATTAATTTTCTCATTAGTTCTCATTAGTTTCTTCTAGAAAAACTAGCAAAATAATAATATTTGTTTGTGACAAACTTTAAATACATGACTTCCCAGCAGCAACTGTAATGTCAGAGAAATATCAAGTGGGTTCTGTGGCAATTAAATATTTGACAGCATATTTGCAAGTTCAAACTGAGGTTTTGTGGTACAATGTATATTTTTTCAAAAATATCCAGTTTTGGAGATGATCTGTGTAGGAGAATAAAGATTTTCAGCTTTTTCATTTGAGTTTTGAATTTATTCTAGCTTCTCTGATAAGAGACATGATCAGCTAGCTAGAAGAACATAAGAATTTATTTAAATGTGCAGAAATGCTCTTCTCCTTTTGTCATTGCCAAAGAAATTGCAAAGCAGGGGAATTGTAGGTGTCTCTTCTATTTTTATATGTTTCTAGAGTACAGAAATACCAATATATATCCTCACAAGTCACACATTTCTTCCACCCATCTTTAATCCCATTATTCTATCAATCAACGATTTCTCCTTTTTTTTCTTCCCTCTGTCCCTTCATTTATGAAAGTGATTATATCATAGCTGGAAAAATAGGGAAGTTTGAAAGTTTGTAAGAAATTAGAATAAATTGCATTTGAAAATCTGGGAAATTCAGGAGAATGTGCAACATATTTTCCCTTGATAAAATTGTGAAAAGCACAAAAGTACTCTTGAGACATATGTGTTTCCTTCTGCTGAGTGACAGCCTTAAGGACAGTACATGTGAGAGAGAGGTTTTAGAGGTAAAAATATTTTTTCTTTTAACTGAGTAGCAGAGAATCAGGGATGTTTGAAGTGTATGTAAATTGGCAGTACAGTCTTTGTCTTCTTATATTATTTTTCCTCTCTCTATGCTTGCACACAGGTGTATTTCACCCTTTGACTTATTATCTGCTTAGAACCAGAACCACCATCAGAGCAAAATTAGAGGTATAAGATATATATATAAGATTTTGAGGAACCATAATAATTAAAAAATTATGTTGATTTATAAGGATATTTTATATCTATTTTAGATAAAGCTATCTATCACTTTCACTATCAGTTTTGCATAAATAAGAATTTCATGCTTGTTGATCTGAGTTTTCATTATAGTGATGCATTTTTCAAAGTACTTCATAACAACACTGAATAAGATTGAAATATGCAGCAATTTGCTTGAATATGGTTTAAATGGAAAGGAAGAATAATGCTTATTAGGAGAATCCAGTGGACATGGTGGAGCTCATTTCCTCTCATAGCACAGATTTCACTGAGTGACGACATTGTGGAAGGATGATACTGACAGGCAGTGAGATGGAGAAAAAGCTCTACCAATGGTGTTTTTTACTGAGTGAGAAACGGCAGCCATGAAACCTAAAGAAGATCAAAAGATGTTGAAAGCTGCTGGTGGTTTGAGCTTAACCTGGTGGCATTGTCAGAAAACTTCATAAGACACCTTGCAGAGGTTAAATGCTAAATCTTGAAGGAATCCTGGCAAGAAGTTACTTGGCTCAAGTAGATGAAAGGACAAAAGGGACATTAAGCATGGAACTAGTGGTTCAAGTTTCTGAAAAAAATCAGAGTAATACCATTTTCATAGCAAAGAACATACCTCAGATTAAAATTACAGAAAGGGAAGAAATAAGAATAAAAGAATGCTGAAGACTCCTGTGCCAAAAGACCAAATTAGAAATTTCCAAAACAGTAAAAAAGAAAAACTAAGAAAAATGAAGGCAGGAGGTGGAGGACAATGGATTTAAGAAAGGGTTTTGAATAAGCAGGAAAGGAGTTGTAGCACATACAAAAAAGTCTTCAGCCAAAGCTGGAAATGTTGAAGCAAGAGATGTATTGTTACAAAATTCTTGTTGTAAATAATTATTTGATATTTTTTATTGGAAGAACGTTGTTTAACTAAAAATTGGCATGCCATTTGAGTATGATTAAAAACTTCTCTTTGAGTGTGACTGAGCACTGGAATGGGCTGTCAGAGAGGTTGTGGAGTCTCCTTTTCTGTCGGTATTCAAAACCAGATCCTGTGCAACCTGCTCTGGTGAGCCTGGTTGAACAGGGGGATTGGATTGCAGAGTCTCCAGAGCTCCCTTCCAACCCCACACATTCTCTGGTTCTGTGATTCTGAATCCACTGTGACACATCAACAGAGCAGACAACACGAACAGAATTTCATTTTTGAGTCAAAATAACCACTTGCTAATAAACATTTTCAAATTTGAGTGCAGTACTGTGGAATTTATAACCTGTGATTGGAATAAACTGTGCATAAATTACCTTAAAATTAATCAAAGGTCCTGTGAAAATCAGTCTCACAATTCAGTGTGTCTGCAACTGCACAGCACTCTCCATTGTCTTTTATTCAACACAACTCTGCTTAGAGAAATGTGAATGCTCTGTACCATCCAGAGACAAAAAATTCTCTTTAGATTTAAACAAAATTACGGAATGGCAAATTTTGTTAGCGACTCTAGAGGATGTATTTTCAATTTCCAAAATGTTTTTAAGAACCTTAGTTGGCTGGTTTCCACTCTCTAGCCCCAAAGTAAAAAAATAAAAGGAAATGGTTCAGAAACAAAAATAAAAAAAGGTTTTGAGGTAGTAACCAAAACTAGGCTACAAAAGGTCTCAAAGCAGGAGCTTTATCTGTTGGTGGGTACTTGCTCAGTTCAGTAGTCACATGATTCACACATTAGTTCTTTATTTTTTCCAGAAATAGAATCAATAGAGAACAGACAAACCCACAGTTGCTGGTTTGTACAGTCTTGTGGCTTTTCTTGAGGGCTCCAGGCATGCACGTTGAAGACAAACTATTTCAGTTCCTGCATGCCCATATGCTGCTCTACTGGGGTTTAGTTATCAAATAAAAGCATGAAAAAATAAGTGTTGGTTGAAACTGTCTAGCTAAAGTTTACATTGAGGAAAAAGAGTGTTACGTAACAGACACCGTCACATTTTCAGCAATATTTTATTTGCCATGCACTAAATTAATCACTTAAAATTATGTTAGAATTCTTTTAGCAGAAAGTTTAAGTCTTGATGAAAGCATATTACAGCATTAAACAAATGGCAGTAAATGTTATGGACCAAGAATTTTGCATTATGCACAGGAATCTACCTTTCCTGACAATGGACCATACTAAAAGAATTTTCAAGTCTTTCAGTAGTTTTCACAAACTTCTGTGACAATAGATTTTGATCTCTCTAAATACGTGTAGCTCTTCCACTAAATGGAATACTCTGTCTAGCAGCAAACAGAAAAGTTTACATATGAATTTTTAGACATGAAATAAATTTTTCTTTAGATAGTGAGTGAAATGGACATCAGAGTAAAAATAAAAAAAGGACTCCAAAAAGCAATGAGATATGCTAAGATTGTAGATACACACAAAACAATCATTTTCTTTGCTTTTAAACCCTAATTTCCACCACTATCTTTAGGAACCTGGACGTGTATTACTTAAATCCTTATTGAAATTGTTTTTAAACTCCTTGAAAGACATGCAGGGGGAAAAAAGCTACAGATGTTGTTCAAAAGCAGGAAAATTTTCCTCATAATTTTTTAGAAAAAAAAAGTGAATTTTAATACCCAACAGTGTGAAAAAGAACAAAGCATAGACCACATGGGAAGGAAAAGGAAATCATGCTGCTTCTAAAGTTGGTTCACCATGACCCCAATCCATCAGTGAATCTACTTGGAGGTCCACATCACACCAAGATATTCTTCTGCCTTTCTATATTGACAGTGTCCCAGCTGCATGATAGCATTCATTTGTGAGCAGGTACTGAAGGAGCAGCATGTGAAATACTCTGCTTATAGCCCCACTCTGCTGTCTTCTACCACATGTTGTAAATGGCCTCACACCACCAACTTCTGATCTTCTGCAAAGCTTACATATATTTTAACAAGCAGATTGGTCCAGCATGTATAAAAAACAGGCAAAAGGTTGCTATTATGACTAATTACGAATTGTAAACAGCCTGCAGGAAATATTTCCTGTGATCTGGCATTACAGAAACAGCCATCCGGTGAGCTCTAAGTTCCTTCCTTTTTGGAACCCAATTCTGCAAACTGATGAACATTGAAACACCCATTAGTTTCAGTAAGAGCTGAAAGTTGCCTCATTAGCTCCCAGTATTAGACTTAAGGACTGAGTTCAGTGCTGATACAGAATCCCTGTCAAGATGCTGTGCAAAGATAAGAAAGTTTCAGATCTTCAAGTACATTTGTAGGTATCTCCTGTTAAATTGATTTGAATGAGGGAATCTAGGTATCACTGCTGCAACCTTAAGCGTTTTGTGTAGTAGGATGCTTTGAGAGCTGCTTTTCTAAGATGATGACTCATAAAATAAGTACCGTTCAGATCTCTTTTGTTTTGAAATGCTGGTTGCACCTCTTCTCCGTGCCCTTGCAGTGTGGGGAGGTGCAGATTAAGGCTTTCAGAACTGCCTAGTACACTCTTCACGTACAGTGTTTTCAAATCAGACAGAAAAAAAAAAAAAACAAACAGGGATCTTTCTAAAGGATTAAAAGTCTCTATTCACTCGCTCTCCAAAGGTCTGGATGGGGTTCAGCAAGTAGCAAAGCTTTTGAGTAGTTACCCAAAGCAATAGTCAGCTTCATCCTGCTGCTTTGTGGATTAATTTCAGGGAAAGTTCAGCTCTGCTTCTGCAGATCCTATTTGGAAAATATTTGCAACTGACATGATGTTCTGACCAAGAGTTGCAGCTTGAAGAGGAGAGTGGGAAGGGGGAGGCAGTGCGCGTGCAGCCTGTGCCCTGCCAGGGAGCTGGTGGCAGCTGCTGCTGCACAGTGCTCACCTGGTACCTGAAGCCCTAATGGGTACCTGACAACTTTCCTCCGGCAAGGTTTCAGTAGCCGTCTTCCTTCATCCATTTCTGCAACAGAGGCTTGAGTGCCCTCTGAATCCTTGGTCTCAACTGGGGACCTTGACATCTCCGTGATCCACGGAACTGAGTCCCCATTTGTGTGCCAGTTTTAGCAACTATTACATGAACGTTTATAAAGGCTTTGGTGTTTGCTTTATGGTTTGGAGTTTTTTAATGTGAGATTTTTATTTCTCTTTTCTTTTTTTTTGTTTTGTTTTGTTTTTTGTTTTTTGTTTGTTTTTTTAGCCTTTTTAGTATTAAAATGATGTCTCCTCCCCTCACTGCTATTGAGGAATAGTCTTCAGACACAGGCATGAATCCAGACCAACTAGTTAGAAGGAAAGTTTGACTTAATATTGCATAAAATATGTTTATACAGAGGTAAAGGGACAACAACAAGGAATTCGGACAATACTGAAGTAATATTTTGTTTTCTGAGAGAAGGGTTGTGATTTCCTATGGTAATGACAAACTAGAATTTCATTTCAATTCAGAATTTTAAAATCAGTATTTCCAAAATGTTCCACAGAGCAGAGACACACTTTAGTAAACATAGCTGCAAAATTCCATTCTTCTACCAGTTCCTGAAGAAACAAATGTATAAAATATGTATATAATGCATATAATATATATTATGTATATAAGTTATATACATAATATGGTTGTATATGTATATAAATGTATATAATATAAAATAGAGCATTATAATAGAGCATACAGACCCACCACAGTAGTCTGAAAATAGTGATACATTTAAATGCCCAGTTATTTGGATGCCTCTGTTGATCAGCAGACTCTGCACCTTTCTCCTGTTCCTCTTTGTATGTAAGTGATTTGTTTTCATGGAGAACAAGATCAGAGCTTGCTAATAATGCACTGTAGCTTCCAGGTTCACTGGGAAGTATTTATTTCTTAATCATGTATCTCTTAAGTTAATTGTTTGGGATGATCAAAGGCTCAGCAGGTGGTGGGGATGATTTAGAAACCACAAAATTGAAGCTATCTTTCTGATTGACATTCTTTTAGTGTGCCATATATTTCCTGTTTGTCAGCCTGAACATTCGGTAATAATATCTAGTAATATTTTGGAAAGGGAAACCATTGGCTGACTGCATTTTAACAAGATGAATAGATCTTCTGATTTCCTTCTGTCAGGTTTGAAACAGAAGCTGAGCACATGTAGCCCAATCTTTCGTGAAAGAAAGAAAAACTAGCTACAAGGCACCTGCTTCTGCTTTTTTCTGCTTGCCTGAAGCCACAATCCCTCTCTTAGCATCACTCTTTAAAAACAACCAAGCCCGTGAGGTTTTAGAAATATGCAAAATAATTATCACAATAAACTAAAACAGGTTGTTTAAGACAGGTTAGAGGCACAACTGAAAAAAAAGCCTGTCCTGAGATCATCTTCCTCTCACCTATCTCAAGCTGCACTTCTCCATTTTGGGATCAGATTTTTCAAGATCACAGCCCTACTCCTTATAAGAATAATTCTGGAGGAAACTCAGGATGCAGCCATTCAAATTCCTCTCTGAAGCACTAGAAATTCTAGAAATTCTTTCTTTGTTTCCCAGAAGCTCAGCCAGGTGAGGATATGCTTCACTTCTTTTTTTCCCTGTTTTTGGGGGTTTTTGGTTTTTCTCCTCAAGTTATTGTCTCTCTTTCTTTTTAGAATAAGACCTTAACACTGTTGCATCCCATACTCAGTATGAAAAAAATATATATGCAATATTTTGATATTTTAATTTTGCTATAGGAAAGCATGAGATAGTTTTGAGGGATTAAAAAAGGAAATTAAATAAAGTAGCTAAATAGTCTGAGTGAAGAAAAAGAGAAAGCAAAACTGGAAGCTAAATGAACTTGGTATTTGTCAGCCTATTCTTTTAGATAAGAAACCTCTCTGGGGAGAAACCTTACTATAATAATAGCTTTAACCTCTTTCTCTTAGTAAACAATTTGCTTTAAATTAAAAATATACATTGTCAAAAACAGAATAACCCATCCCAGGGCATGTACAGATCTATAGGTAGGAACACAGGAAAAAAACAATAACAAAAAAAAACCAAACCAAACCAAACCAAACCAAAACCAAGACCAACCAAACAATCAATCAATCAAACAAAAAACCCACAATTTTCCAAGATGTTGTATCTTCTCCCATGGCATGGGAAGATGAAGAAAAGGAATCTGCTCCAAACCATGGGGGAGCTACAAACACCCTACCTCTCCTCTTCATTCTGACACACTACAGCAGTGTACTTTGTCTGTCACTAGCTCCATTCCTTGCACACAAAGGATGGCTGCCAAGTGTGGTGTCCTAAGGGATTTCACATGGTGTTAACTGGATTAGGTATGGGAGACATTTGGGGGCATCCTGGAGACAGTTGAGGTGTACAGGAAGCCTCCACAGTTTTCAGAATTGTGCCCCCCATGTCCTCCTAAGAACAGCTGTTGAAAAGTGATGCACACATTGAAAAATTTTACTGATGCCTTTTGGACAAAAAGGGTACATATGTTATAGTACCTGCCCTCTAAATGACACCTTTTGCTTTATAAATCAAAACCATAGCAGAAATAACAATGCTATCCTCCTTACAGGTTATTACAGCTGCTTACCAGCATCCCGAATTAACTTAGTGTAGAAGCTGTTGTACCCTTATCTGGTCTTAACAAAAAAGGGTGATAAGAAATAACACCTTCTATACCTTTTGTGCTGAATATTTTAGGTACACTTTAATTAGAACTTTGGTTTTTAAGACTTGTAAGATTCTCCTCTATGCTTTTCCAGTAAAATGCACATGGCAATACTTATATTTACAACATCAGCTCCAAAAAGCTCAGCAATGGTTGCTGGATATTACTTCAGCCTCCATTTAGCATAAAAGCAAACAACTCCTCCAATAAGATCTACTGCATGCTAATGCAAGGGTTAGAAACCATCTATTTGTGGATAGGAATATTATTTTTTTTCAGCAGAACATAAACTAATTCAGTAGGAAATGCACAAAAGCCTGAACAGTTTTCTTACTCATTCATCTCTGTTTTGTGTATGCGCGTGTCTAGGTTTGCAGGATACCATGTTCCAAAACTGGCTCCTGAAAGCTTTTTCGGGTGTTCAGAAAAACTGGTATTTAAAATCAGCTCAGAGTGGCAAACTGAGGGCAAACTCTTATTTAAAAATAACAAAGGCAAACTGTTATTTAAAATCAGCTCACGGTGGTACTCATCAAAAATGTTTAGTCACATCCAGGCTATTCTTTGCCATTTCTGTTGCCTCTTAGAAAACCTCTTAATGAGGAAAAACAGAAAGGAGGAAGAAGACACTTAAATCAACATATCACAGCAATTATGGGATACTGGAAAAATCCCTTATATGGTTCTCCACAGCAAATATTTGGTGTGGCTTTCTAAGAGTTAGAGGGCCCAAAAAGTCATTAAATAAACTTAAAGACAACCCCTGCACTGGGACTCTCACACTTAAACTGAACCGTCTTCAGTTATTTGTGCATGAGAGAATGCACCTGGCACTAGGAGTATTGATCAGCATTTGGAGTCATTGAAGCAAACAACTGGACAATTGAAGCGAAGGATGACCTGGATACCTGACAGTAGTGGTAGCTGCAGAGAAACACAAAAACAGATATGTACCTCACATGGTAATAGGTGGTTTGGAACAAAAAGTAGGATGTTGGATATTGCGAGCAGGATGCTGAAATACCAGGCTTCTCAGCTGGAGCAAGACAATGCTGAGCATAAGGCAACCGCTACTTTAAATCCGAGCCATGTTTTTTCAGGCTTCAGAAGAAGCCCAGAGACTTTTGTGCTGTGACTGTGTCGTGGTTTCACCTGGAGAGAAAAAAACTCGGGGAAAAGTTCACTCTGTGAGAACTCCCTCTGGGAGCTGGCGAGACCAATTGGAGGCTGGTTTAGTTATTGACAGCCTGAAGAACCAATTGGAGAAAGTTAGTTCGCTCCGTGAACACACATTTTGAAGGAGGTAACCTGGAAAAGAGCTCTCTTTCTTTTGCAGCAGCAGTGCAGGTAACACCGGCCCGGCCTGGCTCCACTGCAGGCCTGCGGGCCTGGCAGGGGGGCAGGGCCGGGCCGGGCCCCTGTCCGGGGAGCTGGAATGGCCCGGCAGGGAGGA
>VZTT01046423.1:0-14495 GCA_013400855.1 Buphagus erythrorhynchus | reverse complement strand
TCCTGGGTTTGCCTTAATTGAATCTTTTTGGTAAGGAAACTGAATTTGAAGAAGAGTCTTCCCAGAAGGTTTGTTCACAGTCCTGTAAGCATGAACCAGAATAATGTTACCATTTGTACTGTGACATTTTCCTACAAATTTCTCATTATTACAGGGTAATTCTTTCAAGACCTGTTGGGTACATGTAGTAGTTGCAGTGTTTAATCCCTGTGAAGAGCTGTAAATTTTCTGTTTGGGCTGAGAGCTGACAAAATCTGGTATATCAGATGCTTCTTGCCAACAAAAAACTGTAATTCACTAAAAAAGTCATTCTATCAATCATTGAATGAATGAATCACAGACTGATAAGGCTGGATAAGACTGGTGGGGACCTCTGGAGATCATCTCGACCAACTCCTGCTCAAAGCAGGTGAGCTAGAACAGGTTGCCCAGGGTCATGTGCAGTTGATATTGAATGTCTCCAAGAATGGAGGCAGTTTTTTCCATTTACTCCTCTGGGCAGCCTGCTGCTGTCCTTGACCACCCTCACAGTAGAGCATGTTTTTTCTTGTGTTTAAATAGAATTTCTTGCATTTCAGCTTCTGCTCATTGCCTCTTGTCCTATCACTGGGTATCACTGAAAAACAGTTGACTCCATCTCCTGTAAAGTCTTTCTTCAGGTGAGATCCTCCCTGAGTCTTCTCAGGCTGAACAGTCCCAGCTCTCTCAATTCTCCCCTCTATAAGAGATGGCTCCAGTCCTGTAATCAACTTTATGATCCTTCATTGGACTCTCTCCAGTGTGTCCATTTGTACTGGTGAATCCTGAACTGGACAAAGCACTCCAGGCATGAGAGGAGACCTGCTGGCAAAGCTTTGTCTCATGCAGCCCATGACATCATTGATCTTCTTTGCCAAAGTTTCCCAGTTCTTATTTTTGGCTCTCCTGAAAAAGGAGGAGTATTTTCCTTCTTCCAGTCTTTAGGTGTCTCTCCTGATTGCCAAGGTTACAGAGTGACCTCACAATGACATTGGCTAGCCCCTCAGCACTCATGGGCACATCCCATGAAGTCTCATGGGCCTGCAAATGTCCAGTTTGCTTAAATGTTCCCTAAGATGACCACTGAAAGCCAGTCTTTCTTGCTCTGATCTCAGGGTAATTACAGCATTGTACAGTAAGGGTGCAATTTTCTCTTAATTCTCCGCAGTGCTCACAGCATGTTGAGGTTTTTTCCTTGTTCAGTTCTGCAGTATTCTCCAGAAAAAAAATTACCTCAACAGCAGGTTTTTATGTAATTATAACCTCTATATCTACCTTCCTTCCCTCCCTTTTCCTCCCACTCACCTCCACCACCTAATTTCTAAATCCTCCTCCTCCCTCAGTACCTATGAGAGAACACGGGCAGTGCAGCGTGTCCATGGATTCACATTGACTGCTCTGAGGGGCACAAGAGTAGCATGCTTAGACCCTTGTGGTGTATGGTTGATAATTTCAGCTTCATTTTGTAGAGGAGGTGAGCTCTGGTGAAGATTTTCCATTTACCTCATCCTATCCCCAACACTGACATCATCAAATCCCCAGCAAGCTGTACTGTAGCTGCATCTTCACAGTGAAAAGGTGAAAAGACTCTGTTTAAACATACAAATTTAACTTGCTACCCAGGGTGTGCTTTAGAATACTGCAGAATTTTCCTGAAAGATTAATGATGTTAAAATGTGCTAATGGCAGGCGAGAGCAGCACTGAACATCCATCAGGGGTGGTGCAGGCTGTGGAGCTGCTCCCTGGGGACCCTCTCCCGGCTGCCCCATGCATGGGATAGCACAGCATGGCATGGCAGCCCACCTGTCCCAGCACTGAGAGCCTGGCCTGAGCTGACTGTGCTCTTGACAAGCTTTGGACAGGCTTGGGAAAGGGTTCCTGGTGGTTGCTGTCAAGCGTGCTGGTCCTCACGCTTCCAGAGAGCAGGCGTACTCTGAAATGACAGCTTTTTTTCCAAAGTGCTTGTCTGTCTTTTATGTTTGCCTCCTCAAGCAGAAGAACACTCTCTGCATTAATACACCACTGCAGCCTTTTCAGAAATATTGGCCTGTTCTTTGCCTGTCCATCTGTGGGCTTGTGGAAAGGATGAGCCCCACTCCATTTCTTTCTATATGTGCCCACATCACCCCAGCAACCTGCCTCGGTCCCAGCCTGCTCCCCATCTTCCCGTCTGGTCTGGATGCTAAAATCTGCCTCTATTGCCCCACACTGACTTCCTTTTTAGTTCTTTCAGTGAGACAGGATCCTTCTGTAGTTTCCACCATGGTGTGACAGTTGGATTTTGGACACCGTTAGCTGAGAAGATCTTCTATCCAAGAAAACATTAAAACATTACCCATGCTACAGGACAAAAAAATAGGAGAAAAAATGTAGCAGCTTACACTCCCACTGTGGGAGACGTGTTTATAGCCAGTGTGGAGAGTCAGGCTTCGTCTCCAGCTTGATCCTGCACACCCAGGTCGTGTTTGCAAGCCCAGAGCAGGTTGCATTTGGCATAAAACAGGTGTCTAAAGCCAAATACACTTGGGCACACTGAACCCCTAAACAGACAGAACTGATGGTCTCTGACTTCAAGCCCATGCCCCTGCCAGTTTGAGATTCTTCTGAAAAGATTTCAGTTCCACATTCTGGAGCATGAACTTGGAGGGAGGGAAATCCTACCCATAGGTTTGGCTAGAAAATGAGATGCATCCCATAAAGAACTTTCATTTTGTGCATGTAACAGAAAATTAATTACCTGGTGTCCTTCTCTATTAATTTGCATATGACCAGCAAGTGATTTCTACAGAACCCAGTGGGATAATCCCATTGCCAAGGCGCACCCTGCAAAACACCTGTTAAATGAGTCACCAGAAACTGCTGCAGAGGACACTGATGGGGTAGAAACCAAATTAAATATTTAGCTGCCTGCTGCTGGAGGAGCTTCACCATGCTGAGCCAGGCTGCTCTGTGGCACTGCTTCCAGAGGAACAGACTGGATGCACACAGCCTCTGTTTTGCCTCTGACGTGACAAAGGAGAAGCACTGCAGCAATCTCTTGTGCTCTGAGGTTGATCACATCTGACTTTCTGCAACCACACTCAATGGATAGAGATGATTGGAGTAAATTCTGGTGCTCTTTGTGTCTCTCCAGTGCTGGGATGCTGATGGGCAGTGACAGTTGCACGACTGCTGTCGTTTTCCATGGTGGATATTGGAGATAGAAGGGTAGAGACATGGTGATACGTGCTGCTTCTTGCAGCCCTGTCCTGGGAGGCTTTTGCCCCTGAAGATCCTCACTGCTATACAGGAGGAATAAGAATTGCATTGGAAGTTGCCTGGACCAGCAGAATATTTATGTGGATCCATAAACATATATATCGGTGTATTTATCTATATTTCACCAAGTAGATGTAAAGATTGATCATTTGCTTTGGGAAGGGGAGGGGAGGAAAGGTCAGAGTGGACACCTTACTTAACTGCACCAGGAACCAGGTCATACTGTGTTTACTCTGTGAAACAATCTCTCTTCAGATCTGTGTCACACTCTAAATGCCACCAGAGCCAAACTCCCCCCTGGTAACTCACATCACCCTGGTTCTGCCCTCCTTGATCTTCTCCCTGTGCAATCCCTTCACTTACCTAATGATACAGCACAAACCATGATCACACCCATAAGCATACATTTTTCTGGAGCTCAGTGGGAAATCATCACCATTCAGAAAGGCAATAAAAACATAATGGCCCACAAAGAGCTGTGAAATCAAAGAGTCTGCATGTGTTTGAGCAGTGTGTGAAGGATGCTGTGGGCAGCCCGTGTGCCTGTGCAGGCTTCTGGTGCTGTCCTGGCTGAGGTAAGCCAGCACAGGGGATGTCAGTGCTGGCAGCACAAAGGCAGAGTCCCCACCTCTCTGAGCTCTGTTTACAGAGCCTTAGTCTCAGCTGGCAGCAGCCACATGTACATGGCCAGTGGGAAGGTGGTTGTATTCCAGGCTTCAGAAAAAAAGATTGCATTTCCCTGTCTTCAAAGCCACTGAGATGAATAGCCACTGTGTTTGCAGGAGATGCTCCCTCTTTAGGGAAGAGAGCTTTTAAAGCAATAACCTCTCATCTAGCATCAGTGTCATATGGGACACTGAGCACCAAAATGACAGAGGGACAGCAAAGTGGAGGACAGTACATTTTGCTTTGAAGTTTCTGTGGCTGGTTACAGAGAGAAAATAGTTTTAACATAAGATCCAGCCTGTCCAGATTTGTCAGTAGAAAGTGTCAAGTGGAGTTTTAGCTGTTTTACATATTCAAGAACAGATGTAAAGTTCTGTTATTCCTGCACATTTCTCAGCTATTCTTTGCCATGAGACATTTCCTATGTTTTATACCCCAATGCACTTCCCCTCCCATTGCTATAGTCCTGAAGTATTTAAATAACAACTTTGTAACTTCACTTCACTTCACTGGAAAAAGGAAATATATTTCTGCCTCTGACACACAAAGTGATTATCCCAAAGGCTGTTCTGGTGTCTCTCTTGGTCTTTGTCATGCATGAGGTGGAGGCTTGGTGCTGATTTTTTTGTTCCAGCAGAAATCATGGTCATTCCCACTGTGCACTTCAGTTGAGTCAATGCAACTCTTTTAGAGAGCTGTAGCATAAACTAAATCAGTGACATGATTTGGGTAAAAAAGCAACAAGCCAAAGGGGGAAAGCTGCATCTGTTTAATACATGTTTAAGCAGAGCAAATAGTTTACTCTTCTTACCCATTTTCAGAAGTATAGTAACTTCCTGCTGGCAAGTGAGGTGAGACTCTTGGCTAGCTGTGCCAGCAGCTGTGCAGCCCCAGGGCACAGGGGTCCCAAGCTGGAGGCCACTAAGACCCCCAGGCAGGTCTTGGAACAGGGACTGGTTCTGCTGATGTGGTAATGAGCTTATGTCCATGTCCCAGGACATGCCAGGACCTACCTGCCAGCTAGCAAGGGATGACTTGGAAATCACCAACTCCAGAAAATCCACCAGTAACAGAGTGTTGGGAAATGTGTCATCCCCAGTGAGGCAAATACAGAATAAACCTATGAAAATAAATGGCCCAAAGGAACAGGGGCATTATGGGGCATTTTTGATCCTTCCAGTGTGCTCCCTTTACTGACCAGGACCCTGTGCTATATCCTCCACTCAGCTCCTTTCTTGTGTATCACCAAGGGGTTCAAGCCTGGCCATGCTGTCAGCCACTGCCACAGCAGTGCCTTTATAGTGCTCAGTGTCTTTCTTCCCCTGATCTAAGATTCTCTTCAAGCATTGCCAGCTACATGATCCCACTGCCATGAAAAAAACAACAAAAAGAAGTCTTTTCCAGCAGCCAGGAAGTTGGCATATTTCTAGCTACAACAAAGAAAGTGGCCATAGCCTGTTTTGTACAGATGACTTCCTTTAGTTAGGCCAAAAAATGTGACTATTTCAAAGCTGATTTATGCTTCTAACTGAAGTCCAGAATCTTAATCTCTCTTACTGTTTTCCCTGTCTGGACTGTGCTTGGCTGTGTGCAGAGCAAGGAATTAGGGTTAGAGGTGGAAGTCAGAAGGAAGAAAGATCAATTGTTCCTGTTGCAAAAGTAAACAGCAGTAAGTGCTTAATTGTTTCTGTATTTTCTAATCAAGTGGATTTTTCAGACAGCTGCGAAGAGCCCTCAGTGTGTGCAAGCAGCACACACTGAAATCAAATCAATCAATCAATGTCCTCCTTCCCTCTTGAGGTGCTTGCTTTTCTTGTCATTGATCCAGGGCAAGGACAAGTTCCTCCAGTGCTCCAGGCTCTGCACAGGACAGAACTGCAAAAATCCCACTTGTCAGTGGATCAGAATGGTGATATCCAGCCCCAAACTGGGACAGGTCTAGAGAAATGTCTGGAAATCTTCCTGGGTCACCTTCTGAGTGCAGCAGGGCAATGATCAGCCCTGAAAGCCCAGCCCTGCCTTCACAGCTGCCACCAACATCAAGGGACCCCAGCACAGGGCTCTGACCCCTCACAGCCCATGGACACTGCAGGAGGAAAACATGCTGATGTAAACCAGCTCTTTGGGGAGCACACGAGCTCCTGATACCTTGTTTCCAATGGATTTGTATTTTGTGTTTGCCCTGGGAAACTGTGGTCTCCTATGCCATAAATTCCAGAACAGCAGGGCTTCGCTCAAAGCAAAGAAAAAGAGGGTTTTCCAAAAATCACTTGATTTTCAGCATCAGCCATGCTCAGTATGCGCTGGTCCTGATGCTAACCAGGAGGTTATGATGCTTATGAGGATGGAGGAAAATCACAGGATGAGGATGCACTACACATCAGAGCATGGTTCTCTCCTGTCTGCAGCAGCCAAGTACCATGGAAAGCATCAACCATTTTGGAACAAGTTCTTATCCCCAGTAAAGCCACAGTCTAAGCCCCTGGCTGCCCACGTGTTTGCATGTCCTTCTGTCACCCCAGGCTGCCCAGGAGTTTCCCCTTCAGTGGGATTTTTAACTCTCCCTCCTTGCCCTCCTGGAAGCGTGCTGTCTATTTTAGCCCTAACATGCAGAAATGTTAGTCCTACATTCAGAAACAAATCTTTAAGGACTCAAAGGCCAAACTGGGCTCTGCTTCAGTGTGATTTTTACCAGACTGGCTGCCTTCAGCAGCAATGAGACCCTGCTACCCACACCAGCCCTCGGCTTTGTCCCCTCATCAAGATGCTGAAGGATGCACTTCCCTACAAAGACAGGAATGTTTGATGCTCTGGGACTGAACTGGGCTGTCATGGGAATGAATGACACCCTTGTGCTTAAAAGGGCCTTGTGGATAGTGAGATGGAGAAGGACTGGATGATTTTCCAGAGGCTTGCTGTCCTGTATGTCATGCAGATGATTTTCCCCCCTTTCCTATTTTTTTTCCCAAGATTTCATGTGTTTTGACAAACAAATGTAACCAGGATGCTGAAGGGATTAACCAGCATCAAAAAGACTTTCTTAACTTGGTGATTTGGACTGTTAATCGTTGGTCTGCATTTCTCTGAGTCACTGGAAGGCTGCAGTGCTCCTGTGTGGGATGTAACGGGTGTCACATAAACCCAGGCTGCTGCACTGCAGGTTAGCTGTGAGCAGAGCAGAGATGAAGAAAGGAATTTAGCGTGGGCAAGAGGCACACCCTCTATTTTGGCAAGAAACAGTTCACATTCTTACTCTGATTTACACTAGTTTACAGAGAAGGCTGAACTGAGTTCTTGAAGCATGTGGTAGTGTTTAACTGTAAAAACTTGGAATCAGCTTCAAGTACTGCATGTGGAGAGATCAAAGCTATTAAACTATATATTTTGTATAGGAAATATCTATGATGAAGAAATATATTCATCTCAGTAATAGCCAACAGGGAGAACTCTTTGAAAACAAAGGCTGCTGCTGTGTCATCCCTCTGTTTACTTGTTTTGCAGGGAGATTGATTATTAGAGCTCTCATTTTAACATAAACTCTGCAAAGGCTTGTGTACTTTGCACGAAGCCACTCGTGCTCCTGAGGCTGAGGCCAAGGCACACACAGTGATGGAGCTGGGCTCGTGGTGCCAGGGCAGCAGCTCTGCCTCCCTGGCCAGGGGAGGGATGGGGGCTGCACCTTTCTTCTCAGTTACATGGGAAATACCTTCCTCCTGGTGCAGCCAGGCTGGTATAACTTGCCTCTGGCCATGTTTTTCCAAAAGCGAAAAAAGGAGAAAAAAGCCTTTGCTTGGCTTTTTTTTTTTGGCACATCTAGTTGTTGCCTAGTCTAGATCAAGAGGAACCAAGGATGAACTGAAATGCCTGTTCTAGAGAATCTGTGAAAGTCCAAGGTCCTTCTGCAACCCTTGGCACTGATGCTGACCTTCAAGCCATCACCATGGAGGGTCCTCTGCCATTTCCTCCACCATTCTCTTCTGAGATCTCCTCTCTTCCCCTCCCTGCTTGCTTTCCCTCACCTAGTGCACTTCATCTTTCATGTTCAGGTTATTAATCTGAAGCCTGCTCTCCAGGGCTGCCCCACGTGGCTATTTTAGTCATTTCCTCCAGCAAGTTCCTGCAATTGTTGGGCTGGCATTGTGTGAGTCACCCACCACACTTCCTCCCACACTCCCTCTCAGATGGGAAAAGCCTCCTCCTGCTAGTTTTCCTTTGTTAACCAAGGCATCCTGAAGCAATTCCACCTTTAACAGCACAAAGGCCATGCTTGACTGTGGCAGCCAGGTGCTTTGCAGGACCAGAGCACAGACACCATCAGGGCAGAGGACACCACTGAGCTGCCTGGCAAGTGGTGCAGACAGGGGAAACCAGCTGGGCTGATCTGCCCCTTCCTTTTCTTCCTGCAGGTCCATGTGGTCACTCTGCCCCTGGGACTTTTGGCTGGGAGTGAAGCCAGATCTCAACCAGAGAGAAACCCAGACCTGGGCTTTGCTCCTGCAAAGTGACCTTCCTCGTGGCCTTTCCTGCCTGGAGGACACTTGTACATTGCATCCAGCATCTGCTAGCCCTAGCACCAGCAAAAAAACCACTACCAGACTGTCTGCTTTAGTAGACGTGAGGCACAAGAAACTCTGCTGCTCAAAGCCACAAGTGTCTGTAAGCAGAGCCCTTTTGGTGACAGCAGTGCTGGTGCTGACTGTCACCACTCTGTGATGGAGAGCAGGGCTGGCAGGAGCCACCCCAGCAGGGATGTGTGTGTGTGCAGGGCAGTGGGAGGCTGCCCTGTGCATCTGGGAACCACATGGCCCTGGGAAATCACAGCTCACACCTGGCCACACGTTGGATTGGCTTCCCAACTAATGAGCTGCTAGCATGTGAGCACTGGGAGTATCTCAAATATATGCAGGGCAGGTATCTAAATACACATGATGGGCATGTGTTTAAAATCTGAAGGAAACAGCCCAACAAGGTTTTTTTACATTCCATCATGTTTCTTTTTGCCTGTTTGTTTTGCTTTGGGCTTTTTGTATGTTGTCATACAAAATAAAATCCTATTTTTTCACCCTTGAGTAATGCCATACCAGACTGGTATGGCATTAACATTTCTGTTCCTGTAAGAGTGGCAATCATTGGCAAGTTTGAGCCTAACAACTCCTGTTTATTTGATGGAGATGTAATGTTTCTCCTGCTTGTGCTGTGTTGGACAGACTAATCCTCAGGGATGCCTCTTGCAAGGGCACACTCACTCCTGTGTTCTGCCTTGCACTGAGTGTGGGTGAGGTGCAGCACAGGGAACCCTTTGGAGTAAGCCCATATGTGCCCATGGGTGGGTGCTGAGCCCCACTACAGCCAGGCAGGAGAAGGCACAGACAGCTCTCCAGGTGAATGCTTTTCTGAAGCTGTCCCTGGAAGACCAGGGATCATACATGAGCTTTACACAGCTTTACACAGCTCCTCCTTCATACAAAGGGAAATGTGGCATTTCTCCCCCATAAGTACCTGAGGACATTGGCTCAGATGATGGATTTTTTTATTGCTTGTTAGGTCTGCTCTTCAGTGACATATTTCCCACTGGGAAGGTACTAAAATCATCACCCACTTTCAGGGGATAATTATAATTTCTGCAGGAGTGATCCTGATGTTTCTCATTAGCACCAGTGCTATGTGTGGAAACCTGCACTTTGGAGGGAGCAGATGGTGAATGTGTCCCTCAAGAGCACTGGGACAGGAGGAAGGCTGGACTGCCACCATTAGAAGCATCTGCCAGTTCTGTGCATGGATAGCATCATCCTGGGACAGTCTGAAGCTTTTCTAGCACATGGAGACATGTCAGAAGGTGGAAGAAAATTAAAGGACTGTAGAAGAAAAGCTCTAAAAAAAGTGTCCTGTGAACAAAATCCAGTGATTTCTCTTCACGGCTTCACTCTAGATACACTGATCAGGAAGTGATGCAGGAGGAAGTTCAGGAGGGAATTTGTGAGCCATGGGTTGGGCTTGGCCCATCCTTCAGCATCTCACAGCACAGGGCCATGAAGAACAACTGGTTTATGCCTCAGGGATGGTTGCCAGATTCTTTTCAGTGCAAGTGCAAGGAGAGAAATTTCTTCTCCTAAACACTGTGTCCTTGCCCCACAAGGAACAGAGAGATGTACTGTACATATGAAAAGGCAGGCAGCACATCCAAATTACTCTATTCATCTCTGGAGGCATCAATTCTCTCTCTACCACACAGCTGCAAGGAAGCTGCTGGATCTGAGCCTGGTGCAACAGTGCAGCAGCACAGGGATAATACACCCAGACCTTTCCTTCCTTTGTCATTTCTCAGAGCATCTGGGATCTTACTTCCTTAAAAAACAAACCAAAATCTGAAAATTACCTAAAACTTGTCAAAATCAGGAGATTGGGAGGGCTGAAAGTGCTTCCTCACAGCTGTTTGGGGTTGTGCTATACCTGCAAGCTATCCTGCTTTCCAAATTTGTTCCTCTAAAGTCTGTTGGGATGGTGATTGTAGTCAGGCTGCTGTGGGGCCCCAGAAACACTCTCCTAAATTTGGTACCACACAGGTCCAGCAGATCCCTGCTGAACTTTCACTGCTCTCTTTCAGCAGGGCTACTGGGCTGTCACAGGAGCAAGAGCATTAAGGAATCTACTTCCTCCTGAATTTAATAGGCTTAGAAACTGTGAAACTGTGGAGTTTGAAGTGAAGAGGTTGGCAAGCTGGAAAATGTTTGTTTTACTCCCAGTCCTGCTTCCTGCAACACTTGAAACATCAGAGAGAAACAGTGAAGGATTCATTCCATTTTTTATTCCCTACGCCCACAGCCTCAAATCCTTGTCTTCTCCAGGGCCATGGAGGACAGAAGCCCTGGAAGCATTTTTTTTCCCTAAAGATGAGCTTCTCCAGTTCATCCAACTTTTACCATGAGTTAAATATTAAAATATCCAAGAATTTGAGAAGTCATATCCCAAGCCTGCCTCACAAATAGTTCTAGTTTTGCTCATCTGCATTTCTACCTTGGTCAGGTAATCACTTTAACTATAAGACTGGATCACCTCACAATGCTGAAAGTGATTGTCCCTTACAGACCTGAGTGAAAAAATCATAAAGGCAAGTGACTGGCCAAGGTCAAATGAATGTTTGCAGCAAACTGGTGTCCCCTGAGCTGATTGTCACCAAAGACACTGAAAGACCTCAGCAGGACTGCTAGGACCAGGATGCCCAGGCATGACTTAAACCCCTAGCATAGCCTCTATGCATTTTAAAATGTGTATGCCTGCTCTGCTTTAAAATTTGCCCTTTAAGCTGTAAGGTTTTCTGGCACTGGCACAGGGATGCTCAACCTGACCTAATTTTACGGATCTTTCTCATCTATAACCTCTATGCTTCATTGACTAAAAGGATTGCTGTATTTCTCATTAGGGGTTAGAAAGTATTTTTATGCTTTTGTTCACTCAGCACAGAACAGAGCAAAATCTTCCATGTTGTGCTTCTGTGTTGGCTGGGGCTGCAGTCCATGAAGAAGCAGCATCCTGCTGCAAAATCACCTCTTTTCCCTAAGAAAGATGAAACCAAGGAAATTGGGACCAGACCTACAGTATTCACATATAAAATTCTCCATGTGTTGATATCTTATTTTTTATGTAGACTGGTCAAATTCAGGACTTCTTTAGTGAGGCCAGTTCTCTAAGCACATAGCCATGAACTACTATTTCATCCCTTATTGCACCTTGGGACGGTGGAGCTGCCTCTCACAGGCTGGCAGTGGAGCTCTTACTGATGTGTGTGAGAGCACAGGGGCTCTGGGCTGTTTTTACATCACTCCACCCCCACTGTTGATTGTGTCAATGCTTTCCAGACCCTTGGCAGCAGCACAGCTTGAGCACTGTGGAGGGGCAGGCAGTGTCCTCCAGCTGCCCTGCAGAGCCCCTCTCCCCAGCATCCCAGCCAAGCCATCACCCTCTTTCCAGGCTTGCATCAGCAGGAGGAGGAGCAGCATCATGGGGATCCTGCTCTATGTCTCCAAGGGATGAACACCCAAGCAGCAGCAAGATGAGGAATGAGGCTGAGGTTACCACAGACCTGCTTCTCCCATCAGCCAGCAGGCAGCAGAGGTTGTGTCCCATTTCTGGGACAGGGTTATTCCCAGCACATCCTCCTGTGTGCTCTGCTTTCCAGCCTGGGGGTGAACGCTGTTGAGTCCTTTAGTCCATTTTTTAGTCTCCTTGCTGACCTTTTTGATGTCCCATGGCCACCCACATGCAGGGGCTCTGCTGGGGACCCTCACCCATGGGGTGCCAGTGCACATCACAGAGCTCACAAGAGGGTGATGAACAGCAGCACCTCTCCTATGGCCAAGATGCCCTGGATGCTATTTCCATCCTTCATACACCAGGAAGCTTCCCCTTATTTGTTTCCTCTTAAGAAGCATCTTGCTGTTTCTTATGGGGAAGTAAAAGGAAAAGAAAAAAGTAAAAAAGAAAAATTTAAAGAGAGCAACTATTAATTAAGCCTAGGATTCCACAAATACCTTCTGAGAGGCTTCTGGTGAAGATCAAGTGTAATATAACATTAAATATTTAGCGTGGCCTCTCAAAAGGGATTTGATCTTTACATATGAAAAAGGGATGAGACTTAAAGATTAAACAGATCTTTTTAATATCCAGCTTCAGTTACTCAAAATAACAATGCAATCTGCAATGACTGAAGAATTTGCTTGTGGGGGATTAGGCAGAATGATTAGACATTAGGGACAGAATGCAGGTCTACAGGGGAAGCTGTGCCATTTTGAGGGTGTCACTGAGGGAGACACAGAGAGACCTGGGAGGAAAAACACTGACGGCCAAAAGGGGTGGGGCAGCAAAAAAGTGACCATGTGCATGGGGAAGGGTTGTGTAACATCCAGGTGTGGCTGCCTCATAGTTTCCCTGTTGGCCATCAAGTGAACAACACATCCTAATACACTGCTGTGGTATCTCTCTGTATACAAGGAAGCTCAGGAGTCTTCCCAAAGGACTCTGAGGAGTCCCTCCTGCCTCAGATAGTGTATTCCAGCAGGAGATACCATGCCATAGGTATGTATATTTATATGAACAAATGCATGCATATTTAAAAAAAAGAATTTGTGAAATGCTTTTCTTAGGCAGACAAAAAAATATTTCAAAAGGCAGAATCATAGTATGGTTTGGGTAGGAAAGGGTCATCTAGTCCAAATCCTCTGAGTAGGGACATCTTCAAGTTTATCAGGTTGCTCAGCACCCTGTCCAGCCTGGTCTTGAATGTTTCCAGGGTTGGGGCATCTACCACCCCTCTGGACAACTTGTTCCAGTGTTTCACCAACCTCCTAATAAAAAATTTCTTCCTTCCAATGATAAAAACACTGCCCCTTGTCCTATTGCAACAGGCCCTGCTTAAATGTGTGTCCCTGTCTTTTTTATAGACCTCCTTCAAGTACTGAAATGCCACAACAAGATCTTCTTGGAGCCTTNACAAAGACAGGTCATGTCAGAGCCAGCAGCTGGTTTCTCTAAATGCCTCTAGGAGAGCTTAGCTATGTGATGTGGCAGCAGCAGGAGGCACTGCACAGAGCCCTGCCCTGGCAGAGAGCAGCCAAACGTGGCCAGAGCTGTGGGGACCCTGCACTTCACTGCTGCCCTGGCCAAAGCCCCTTTTCCACTTCAGCCTTTCCTAAACAATGCATTTATAGTGTTTGGCCTGGGAAAACATGCTTGCCTGACTTTCTGTGAAATTGATTTCAGCCCTTTTTTTCCAAGTACAGCTCTGTGCCATTTCTGTGTGTGTATGAGCAGTAAGTACCTACGTGGGAAAAAGATGGGGGTGACTCAGTCAAGAAAATAAGCCTTCCCCAGTCTTTCCACACCATTCCAGTTGCAATTGTGTCCCTTTTTTGTTCTGTGGAGCAAAACCCTGAATGATTTCAGTCATTTCCCTTTCAAAATAATTGCTTTCCTGATGCAGCTTTAGACAATTCAAGCAAAAAAGTGTTTTTCTTTCCAGCAGCCCTGGTGAAGGAGTGGCAGATACAGCAAATGGAGCTCAGCATTACTAATGCCCATCAGATCCAGTTCTCATCACTTGTGTTGCAGCAACTTGCAAATTTTAAAATATACTAAAGCTGGTGAAACCTGTCTTCAGTTTACTATTTAGATTTGCCAAATACGGAATCAGAAAACACTCTTATACACATTAGCTCTGACTTCCCAGGCAGCTCAGGCCAGAGGTTCCCTGAATTAATTTGCCTTTGAACAGGAATATTTCTGTTTAAAAATGCATTGTAGGAAAATTTTTCGGGTTTGAAAATCCATCCCAGTCTATGCTAAACCTCTCCCATGTTTGGTTAATGTCATTCCTTAAACACCTTCCCTTTGATCTACAACTCCCATCCTCTGCCATCGAGCTCTAGATTTTGCTGCCCTTTGCATTCCAGATTGATGAGCTCTCTCATTACATTTTTATTCTCTTTAGATTCGTTTACAGTGCCTTCCTTTGGGTAGCTGCAGAGAGGATGTCTCCAGCAGAGCAAGTCACCATAGG
>VZTT01046422.1:32325-52971 GCA_013400855.1 Buphagus erythrorhynchus | reverse complement strand
GAAGACACAGAATTCATCACCAAAAATAAACCTAGATTTTGTCTGAGGACATTGCAGGAGGAAATCCCATGTCAGTTGCTCCACAAACAGAACTGAAAGCTGTAAAGACCATCTTGGTAACAAGGTTCCATCCTTCTCAAGCAACAGCCAGTGGAGATTGGCCCTGGATGTGTCCAGCACAGGTAACCTTGGGGGGCTGCAGAGGGGAGCAATATCTGCAGGGGCACGGGCGAGCAAAGGGACCCAGCTAATGCACCCATCTATCAGATTAAGCTGTCAAAACCCAAACCACTTCCATCACTGTCTGAGGGGAGACTCTCATTCTCTGCTTAATGGGATGTCTGTCCTGTTGTTGTCACTCCAGGGAGAGGGGCTGCTGCCACCACAGTGTGCAGCCGGCTGTGAGTTTAAAATCCTATTAAACAGGGACTAATAGTTACAAAAAAAAGCAGGTATCCCCTAGTGGGGATTTAAAGATGTTTAGACTTAATTTGATTTTTCCAAGCAGATGTCATTATTGTTAAACAGTTGCCCACTTGATATGTTCAAGTTGTTGGCTGTAATTGCTAAAATTAGCAGGTCTGCATAGAGCAAAGGTCAGTCGGTTAATATCGTGATTTAGTATTTTATGAAGTAATTCCAAATGCTTTTATGTATGTTTTTGTTTTTGCAGCCTAAGCCCACATTAAAGTAGTTGTGGGCCCTGCTAATAAAATAATGACTCAGCCTCTCAGCACAGGCTGCTGGCCACACTCAGTGATGGAGCTCGAGCCACCCTTGCTCCCTGCTCTGCCTGTGCCCCAGGCACCAGGGCCACATGCTTGGGTCTGGAGCTGCAGCCAGAAGGGAGGCTTCCAGCTGCCCTCAAGTGTGACATCTTCAAGCAGAGCTGGTGCTGGAAATGAGCCCATCAAGCCCAGCAGTGACTGGAAGGATGATGGGTTGGTTTCCATCAGCAGCTAAGCACAAGGGTGTGCAGCTGGTACCCCTGTCCTCATAGGGGGATCAACTGCATGTGCAAGTGCATGCAAGCATCTTCAGCCATGAACACACCTGGAAGACTCACCACCGACCAGCCAAGGTCCCAAAATCTAGGTTTTTGGAGGGAAGAGGCATTTTTGGAAGAGGAACAGAGAACTGGAATTGGGCAAGGCAAAGACTCACAAATTTGTGCTGTGGCTGGTTGGACATCTGGTGCTGCCTCCTCTGGTGCTGTGGCTGCTAAATGGCATGAGAAAAAGTTTTTAAAAACTCCTCAAAGGTGTGGGTGTTTTGTTGGCAGGCTCAGTGTTAGTCTGATCCAATGTCCTGGGACAGAAAAGGGTGTGCTTCCAAGGCAAGGTGTGTTAGGGTTCACTTACAGAACTTACAGAATGTGTTCTCTGTTACATACTGTAACAGAGACACAACCTATTCCAGGGGTGGTTTGGGCACACCTGGCAGATTTCTTGCTATTGCAGGAATGCAGGACTTTGCTAATGCAGATTGACCTGCTCTCTTCTCACCAGACCTTTATGATCTTGGTCTTGTGGGTTTTTTTTTTTATTTTAATCTCAGATATTTAGCTTACAGAAAGTGCTGCAAGGTGCTCTGTGGTCTGCAGTGCACAGGAAGAAATGGAAAAGGATCTGCAGGTCCTCCTGGACTTGACACTGCCTCGGTGAGCTGAGCCCCTTCCCAGTCTGTGTTCCCTTATTCCTTCCAGCAGGTTTGGGTATATGCAGCTGCCCCAGGAGATCCCTGCTGCAACAGACACACTCTGACCCAAGAATTGGAAAAGGAAGAACTTGGTCTTAGGTGCCGCTTTAGATACCAACACAGGAGAGGGAACTACTGACCCAAGGCAAGAAAGGTATAAAATATATATGGACTTGCATACCTTTGTCTCAGATCAAGAAATATTGATGTGCATAAATAAATATCCCATTAGAGAAAAGACTGAAGCAAAGTTTTAGTCCTAGGAAGCTGAAAATGTTGAGGAGCTGGGAATTTAACTCTGGTCCAGATTTCCAAACATGCTACTTTGATCAAAGACCATTTCAGTTTCCAATCCAAAATGTGCAGTTTGATCTTGTTCTTGTTGTTGTTAATAGTTTTGGGTTTTTTTACCTTGGACTTCCTCTGAGGCCGCATAACATAAATTCAAGAAGCCATCTCTCATGAATATGGTATCCACAGAAGTATTGGTAGAAATATTGACTCGTGTTTGCTCTGACCAAAATAATCTTTCTGTATCAAGCCCCTTAAATATTTACAGTTCTCAGAGTCCCAGTGCCTGCAGGACTGTTGATGGCTTCCAAACTGTGGAGGAGCAGCAGACACAGCAGGTTTGTCCTTGCATGGAGCTTTTCCCTGCTCCCATTGCCACTGGCCTCCCTCCATGCACCCAGCATGCAGTTAAGCTTCCACTTGCTGCCCAGTGCTGTCTTTTTCTCACTGAGAGAGGAGCTTAACAGCCCTTAACATAACAAATAGAGGTTTTGTCTGTTTTTCCTAGCTGGACATGGCATCAATTGCTAAGGATGGTGATTTAAGTTACATTTGTCTTTACAAGAGAGAAAGGCTTTGAATAAGGGGTGGCAGCATTCTGGCTAATTTAACTTATTGGTTAATACTCAGAGTCCTTTACTAGCAACAGTACCTCACAGTCTCCTTCAAAGCACAGGAGTCTGTTATTCTCATTTCACAGCAGAGGAAACAGATGCAAAGACCTGCCCAAACGCAGGCAGCAATTGTAATCTGGATTAGAGTGAAAATGTCCCTGAAAACTAGTTCCAGTCTCCAGGGAGACATCACTGGACAAGGAAAGGTGGGAAACTCAAGAGAATGTAGCGTGGGACCAAAAATAAGCAGTGTGTAAGATTTGAAATGCTCGAGGTGATCTGGCCAAGCAAGAAGCAAGGCTCAGCAGTTCATGTCAGCCCAGGGGAGGGAGGAAACATGGGGAGTGCGTTCTGTAGCTCAGTGGAGGACAAGAGCAGCATGCTGGCAGGCTGTGCAAGAAATGCATTGTGAACTGGCTCTTGCAGCTGTGAGCAAGACAATAAGGATGGTAAAGCACCATCTAAGTCTTTGCATCCAGCTTTGCACAAAGAGAGAGCTAAACTCAACCCCCTGGAATCTGTTGGCTCATGGTTAGAATTTAGCTCTTTGTGTTTGAATGACTCCAGGCAGAGAGGGAATATAGATTGTCCCAGCCCGAGAGCCAAATTCACCTTTTCCCTGCTCACTTTCAGCCCCTGAGCTATGCAGTACTTCCATCAGGGTCTCTGATCATAATTAGCAGGGCATTCTCAAGAAAGCCCCAATTTTCTTTTACAGTTGGAGGAATGACATTTTCTTCCTTCCTTTGTTTTTTTCTGTGCCGTTCTCTCTCCTCTAGGCTCTCCATGTCCTACTGACCCCTGCCAACCTTCTTGCCCATGTTTAAAAACTTTTTTTCAATGGATATGCATCTTCTCATACACCAAAAGTAGGAAGGATATTCTTCACTTAGTGTCAGGGTTGTGTATGAGAGTCACACAAGGCTTTATTCATCCAGCTGGTAGACTTTAACAGTGGCATCTCAAGGAGTGGGAAGGGAACCTATAAATTTTTATAGGGCTCTCTTACGTGTCCACAAACCAGCTTGTCTCCTATTGCTGTATTAATCAACTTGGTCTCTTTGGCAAACCAGCAAGGTTGCTTTCACCTGTATCTCTGATACCTATTTACTGAATTATCATTATCTATCACCTCATTCAGGCTTTGTGGACTCACACTCTTTAGTTTAGTATAACCATATCTTTACCTGCGAAATATTTTGTTCTCAACCATTGAGAAGTCTGCATCAGTTGTGTCATGAATTCAGCATTTATTGATACTGCTTGTAGTAGATCCCATCAGCTGAGCTATGAGAGCACATCCCACAGCTTGCAGTTAATGCTTGTGCTGGTGACATTAAGAATTCAGGTAGTCTCTCCTGTTGATTATTACAGACTTCAGCTGGCCATCTTCTTCCACTTCTTTTGTCTCCTGCCCATCCTCAATGATTTTCCGAGTAGTGATGGTCTTGCCATTGATCACTTTAGTAGAGGTTATCACTGTTCTGACACCATATGGCTCAGCTGTGTTTTCAGCAGAGAAGGAGGTGGGGTGCCCACTGGGACAGAAGGAATTCCATTGCACAAACAAATCCCTGGGCCTTCCTTCTCTTCCATATGCACTCTGCCAGTTTTGACCATTGATTCTTATGTCAAAAGGGTTCAAGAAAATACATGTAAATGGATACATCCCTCCAAAGACCTCTTCTTCATGGGGGAATCCATGATGGGAACCAAAGAAGTCACAACCTGCTGCAGCTCTTTCTCTGCAGGTTCTGCTCTCCTCCACAGACTCATCATAGAGGGATCGCTTCTGAGGATTGGACAAAATCTCGTACGCTTCAACAATTTCTTTGAATTTCTTCTCAGCTTCCTCCTTGTTTTTGGGATTCTTATCAGGATGCCATTTTAGTGCCAATTTGTGGTAGGATTTCTTAATATCATCCTGTGAGGCATCTTCTTGCAGTCCAAGGACCTTGTAGTAATCTACCATCTTAGAGGAAAGCTGGGGTTGTTTGGAAGATGCCTGGTTATGTCTCTCCCACCAAGGTTGCTCAGCATGCAGGGACTGCTGGACCCCCAATGATACTGCACTCCTTGGGGGTGGGGAGATGTTCAGTGCACCCCATGAGCTGCTCTGTCCTGCTGCACTGCAAGGCCACCAAGAGCTGTTTGACCACAGATATTGTTTTCAAACCTGTTGCTCACAAACCAGGAGATTGTGACCTCAGAGAGGGTTCTGCCAATCCTGGCTCAGTTGTCCTGACCACATTCTAGGGAGGAGTTGGTTGTCACTGGCCTTCTGTTTCTAAATGTAGATCATGTACACGATGTAACTGTGGATGTAATTGTAGCTGTGATGTAGGACTGCCATGGAATCATGAAATGGTTTGAGTGGGATGTGATCTTTTTTAAAGGTCATCTAATCCCTGCCCCCTGCCATGAGCAGTGACTCCTTCCACTAGAATTGGTTGCTTAATCCCCCACACAAACTGGCCTTGAACACTTCCAGGGATGGGGCATCCACAGCTTCCCTGGGCAATGTCTTTCACTGTTTTATCACTCTTATGACTTTGTCAGATTACTTTTTGCCTGTACCTACCCTACATTGGGATCCTCAGATACTCAGTGTGGATTTATGTGCAATCCAGGGAAGTGTGGTGTAGTCAGGTCATATTATCCCATGGGACATAATTCCCTATGGCAGCAGCTATAGGAAAGCTGCAGTTTGGCTACCCATAGTTCAGGAAGAGTGTTGATAAATCAGAGAAAGCCCAGAGAAAGGCCATAAAATGTGACTAAGGGATTGGAAAATACGCTCTGAAGTGCGAGACTTGGGAAAAGAGGAAGTTCAATGGCAGCTACATCATAGTCAGCAAGAACCTGCAAGGGAACAGAAATTCAGTGCCATGGGGATCTTCAGGCTCCCAGACAAAACAGTTAGAAGTTAAATTCAAAATACATTGCACATCCTTCTTTATAAAGGTAGCGAATCGCTGGAACTTCCCCATGTGGCCATTTTTAAACCCTGAGTGGGAATTTTTCCTTAAATCATGATTAGATGGACATCGTCATCTTTTCTAAATTTATAGACAAGTCTAACACTTTCAGAAGAGCCTCATTTTCATGCTGGTAGTAAATTAAATTCCCAGAATTATGAGCCTTAGCCTCTTTTCTATGTGCCTTTTTGGATACCTGTCCCAAGGTGTACATGCATGTTCAACAGGGATGGCTCAGGAACTCAACACAGGCAATCAAATCTAGGGTTATCCTGCATCTGTTTCTATTCCTAGGATTTGTTTGGGAAACACAATATCCTCAGAGGGAAACATTGCATGAAGAAGGTCTCAAGGAAGTGCCAATAATGAGAATTCATCTGTCTGTAACACAGTGTCATAAACACCTTCTAATAGCAGCATATGTTGCAGATCACTGCCCTCTTTTCCATTATCCCACACTTTGGGAAGAAGTCAAGAGCCAGCCAGACCAAAGAGCATGTGCACAGCGTATGAGCTGGCTGCTGTCCTAGCACACAACCTGGGAGGGGGCTGTGAAAGCAAGGGGCAGTCCCTCTGTCTGCCATATTGCTGTCTCCAGGCTGATAGAAGGCAATTGAGCTGACACATGTTGGGGGAGGTATTTGTACTGTTGGTGTTCTCACTGGCCACTGATGGGGCAGTAGCACGGAGGTGCTTGTCAGATTTGGGCAGTAAAAGTTGCCGCAGGGCAGTGCAGGTCTGGGGGCTGGAGCTGAAGGAAGGGCAAAGGAGCAAATGAGCTCATGGTCCTGTGGGCTCACCTCACTGGAGAGATCTCAGCTTTTGTCTCCTTTGGCACAGAAGTCTTCTTAATTACAGGGTGGCTGTGCCACATGAATCATTTTTGTGCTGGATGTTGTTTATTCTGTAGAAATGGCAAACATGACCTGGGCCCAACAGCAACCTGCTGCAGCCCATTTGAACTCAGAGGGCTCTTTGCACTCCCAAAACACCCTGAAGTGGTCTTCTACAATGAGGGGAGAGCTAAGACTTGATCACTCACTCAGACTGTAGTCTTATGCTTGAAATCTTCACGAAAGGGACTAGATTTTTTAAGGATTGTCCATGGGACTTGAGGGTGATCCAAGCTTACCACCCACAAGTCCCCAAAAGGTGTCAACAGCTCCTAGCCACTGCCAGCATGGTCCTTTTACAGATGTTTGGCAGAAATTTCAAGAAGGATTGCTGTTCCTACTCTCTATTACCCAGAAGGGAAAATGGGACATCAGAAAAGTCTGTTGAAGAGGGTCCCAGGCCAGTTATCAACTTCAGGGAGTAGGGCTGTGCACAGAAGGGAGGTGACTGCCTTTTGCTGTGTCTTTGCAAGGCGTCTCTTCCCCTGCTGGCTTTTGATGCTGAGAGCCCATCTCAGACTGGCTGGCGCACTGGGTTATCTGTCTTGGATTTAGTGCATCCTACCCAGCTGAAAAGTAGGGAGTGTTTTTCTCCTGTCATCCTCTAACGGAGGATGCTCACTGCCTGTCTGTCTGCTGCCTGCAGCAGGCGTCAGTGATTAGCAGCCATTCAAGACAGGCCACTGCTGTGAGCCAAAAGGGTTTGCAAGGAAAAAAAGAAAGGGTCAAGGAGAGGCAGGGAGAAAGGGAAGTGAGACATGCACACATCAAGTAACTAGACCCAAACTGGCCTGGCAGCCCTATCCCTAGAAACCAAGGCTTTGAAATGAGAAATGTTTTTCGTATCTTAAATCTCAAGTACAAACAATAAAAGCCAGCCCAGACTGTGTTCTTTGAAGAGAAAGTACGAGTGACCTGAACAGTGGTTATCAGCAGCGTCATTAAGATAAACCCTTAACATGATTTAAAGCATCCGAAACTGAAGGCAGCACTTTCAGATACTAACAAAATGGTCTGACATTGGGGATGAAAATCAATAGTAATCTGATGTCACTAAAAATACTCAAAAGTGTCCCATGGCTGATGGAGGTGAGATTAGTGTAAATATTTGTATTCTAATCAGTGGCACGCGAGGGCTGGAGGCAGCCTTTCTGTCTATTTAATTAATGGAGTGGCTTTTTAAAAGGATCCTAATCATATGTGATTGTATCTGCTTATCAACATTTTTGCTAATTAGATGATATGGAGGCAGTCACTCTGCTAATTCCCTCATCCAAACAGCATATCCTGCACAGATAAAGTACAGTCTCTTTTTAATAAGAAACAATCATGAGACAGACTAACCTTAATGGTGCTTATTATCCGAGGATCTTTGGGATTTTCTTTTCTACCCGCCCCCTCCTTCCTTTTCCTTCATTCCCTGCTTCAGTATGCCAGATGGATGTGGAGTAGCAGTCCCTGTCCCCCCCTGTTTCCCCACTCCAGGCACTTCCATGTCCAGCCTTCTCTTCCATCCCAGCCAGATATTGGGTCTGTAAGGGCAGGGATTGTCAGCCAGGTCAGGATGAGGAGCAAAACAGAAGGCACCACACAGAGCAAAATGTCCCAAACTTTTTATCACCCAGATGACAGATGATCCCAACCATGCAGCTCCAGTCCCTGATCTTGCTCTTGGCCCCCAGTGAGCCCTGGTCCAGAAAGGATTAAGCCCCTCCAAGATGGGAAAAAAAATTTATATTAGATTAATATTAGGAAAAGTTTCTTCAAGGAAAGGACTGTCAAGAATTGGATCAGGCTGTCCATTGGCAGTGGTTGAGTCACCATCCCTCAAGATATTTAAAAGCCATCTAGTTGTGGTGGATTAGTGGTGGGACTGGCAGCATTGGATTAATGGTTGGACTTGGTGATTTCAAAGCCCTTTTCCAACCTAAAGAATAATTATTATTGTTGTTATCATAGGTTTTTTTCTGTTTTAAAAGCA
This sequence comes from Buphagus erythrorhynchus, assembly GCA_013400855.1. Classification (NCBI taxonomy): domain Eukaryota; kingdom Metazoa; phylum Chordata; class Aves; order Passeriformes; family Sturnidae; genus Buphagus; species Buphagus erythrorhynchus. Next base: position 44,516 of record VZTT01046422.1, on the reverse strand, counting down.
TCTGAGGGCAGAGGAGGTCTATATAAGTGATTTCTTATCAGCCCTGCTGATTCTGTGACAAGGCTGAGGTCCTTTTATCTAAACCAACACAAGTCAGAGACATTTGTTCCAACTCCTTTGACTATCCAAACAAACATGAGTCGTGCTTTGCTCCACCGCTCAAACTGTCATTAGATGCCTCCCTGTGGGTCAGCCCTGCTGGGGGGATGCTGTGCTCAGCCTTGGAGCGACATTCCTGGGGATGATGGTCAGGGATGGGCACACTGGGCCAACCTCCCACTGGGGTGAAACAGAGGAACCTTCCTGACTTCAGAACAAGACTGAAAAATAAATAGAAAATTTGCCCTGAAGAATGTCTCCTCACCTCCCAAAATACTAACGCAACATCTAGATAAGGAGAACCCATTCTGAATGTGTGTAGCTCCCATCCCAAGAGCATCTGGGTGGAGCAGTGGAGAAGGATAGGTGCCTGATGCTTAGTTTCAGAAGGTCTGGAGTTTGCCTGCTGTTTTTGCAGCTGTGAATGTTGAGCAGAAAAGGCTTAGATGACACGGGTTCCCCACTCTGTACAGGAGGGAGGGTCAGCATGTCCTGTGCATTGATCCCATGTGTCAGGCTCAGCACAGAGGTTGGATGTGGGATGGGAGATGGGGTGGCTCTGGGGAGTGCTGACTGAAAGAGACCCCCAGAGGCTGGGACATAGAGCTGGGTCTTTTTCCAGCTTTTCTGGGACTCGGGTTGGTGCTTAAGACTGAATGAAGGTTCAGGCAAGAAGACAACCATCTCTTCTGAGTGGTAGTGGGGAAGGGTAGGAACCTCAAAAAAACATTCTTTTTTGAGATAGGAAGACAAAGAGGCCTGGTCCTACTTAGTGGAGTCAAGAATGAGCCTGACACATTTTTTATGTTAGATCATGCCCCATATGCAGGGCTGGACCTTGCTTCAGTCTTGGAAAGCCCAAATGGTATTGTAACTCATGTCCATGGACTCTGACCCCAGCAGAGTTCAGAGCACTTTGGTTTCACTGACTGGATCATCTCCACGTGTCATTTGCAGTATCCTCTCCAGACAGGGCTATGCTGAAGTTGTACTCAGCAACACTGTTGGCCAGTCCTTCTACCACTCCTCTTTGGCATGGTCTCTGGCCCTAAATCCTCTCCATGTAACGCACAGGAATCAATCCAGTATTGACCACTTTCCCAGAGGGGTTTCCTGCTGCTTGTTCCATGACTGAGGGCTACAACTTGAAAAGAGGAGGGGCTTTTGGGGCAAGGATTGCATTGCAAGCCGTTGAGTCCTGGGGCTTAATGAGGTACAGCTTATCAGCAAAGCATGCTTATCTGGAGCCCGCCAGTGTACCTGCTCCAGCCCCATCATGAGCAAACATGTTTTACCACCCAGCTGCAGGGAGCTGGGAGCATGGTCAGATGGCACAGTTCAGCTGATGTGTGGTAACTCGTGAAGCCACAGCAACTTTATCACTTCACAACATCCATACATAGCCACAGCCTTGAATCTTTGCAGGGAAAGAAAGGATGATGAGTTACTGTTCTGGGATTTTCTCCCTGTTTCCAGTCAGTGGGAAGTGGTATGTGGAGCATTCATTTAATAAACCAGAGGGGAAAAGCTGTAGATCAGCTTCTCATTATTTCAGTGCTGGCTCGCGCCATCACTTGGGCTTGTGCCTGACAGTTCAGTGTGTTATTTGAGGCCACTCAAGCATTCTGAAGAAATGATGCCACCCTCCTCCGAAAGCGTGGGGTTCATCCAAGCAGGGAAGGCCTGACTCCATTAGTAGGTTTATCAGTGCTTATTTCATCTCAGTTTGAGGCCTGTTAATGAAGAAGGTGCTCACTTTGAAGACTAGTCCCTGCTGAGAGCCAGCTCTCTAGCATGAAACCTCCTGGAGATGTTTTACTGATGTGGACCTCTGAAGTAAAGCAACTCTGTATAGGTAAAAAATGCACCAGTGGTGTTGGTTTGCAGTGCAAGGGGGGAGTCCTAAGTGGTACAAAACTTAGGTGAGGGTCCTGGTGATGTGCACGCAGACATGCAGGAGGGATGGTAAGTGTTTGTGCCCCCATATTTTCTAAAGTGTTAATGTGTTTCTAATGTGTTGTACCTACATCCAACAAGGAGGGCCTAGGCAACCCAGGTAGCAGGTGAGGGACTGATCAATTACTTTAATGGGAGTGGGGAACTGGATAAGAACACTGAAGCCATCAGAAAGTGTGCTCTGGTCCTGCCCACGGGCACTTTGTACATAGGGCTGAGAGGAGCAGTGAAATTTCCACACTGCCTCAGCAAAGGTTTAGTCTGAGTTTATTGCTGAGATTAAAAGACTGGAGAATACAAACTGTAAATGTGATGACTTAAGAGCTCGTAAATTCAGTATACAGCCCCATTCCAGAGAGCTTGCATGCAGTGCAGCCACGCTGCCTTATGCTCACGAGTTGCCCTTGCTCCCATTGCTCAAACCCACGCCCTGCAGGGAGCCCTTCTGCCCTGCCTGGCTCCCAAAACATTGCATGTGTGTGTGTGCACAGATGCTTGGAAACAAATACACACTGGCCAGGGATGCTGTCCTGCCTGTGCACACTGGGAGTTTGCTGCTCATGTACAGACATGGACACCCAGCCGCTGCTTCAGCCCAGAAACCAGCACTAGTGCTGGAGCAGTATTTGCACTCACTGCAGTGAGGGAAAAAGTGGAGGTCCTTGAAGATGAGCTCCTGGGAGGAGGGACAGCCTCTCCTCACTGAGGAGCCATTTGCTTGCATTTACCTGCTATCCAAGTGTCCTTGCTTGGTGCTTGCAGAGGAGCTCCATGGTCTTGCCCATGTCCTTGTGTGTGGGCAGCAGGACAACTGGTATGGGCAACTTGGTCCCACACATGGAATCTGTCAAAGCAGCATCACTTCTGAGCTGCAGTGGAGAATGCCAGAGTGGGAATGAGCTTTTGACCAGTGCACAAGTCCCTCCCCCAGTTTTCCACTTATCCCCCTTGTATCCCCTACCCTGGAGCTGAGTGACCCCTGTGAGGAGAGCCTTTTGGAGCAGTGCTTAATGTGTCGAGCTGATTCTGAGGTGAGTTGTGATTAGGTTTGTACAACTGGGTTGCAGGTGTCATTAAGCTGGTCCAGGACAAGTTCCTTGGATAAATTTCCTAAGTGCTGTAAGCACCTTTGGCATTATGTGCTTTCCCCCCTTTTTCTAGGAAGATGGAGAGCTGGAAACCAGCCTGCTTGTAGGATTCATCCAGCCTATGCCAAAGACATAGCTTTTGGTCTGGGAGCCCTGATGTGGGGATGTAACACCCAGTGCCAACCTGTTGTCCTGCTGAGGGTAGAGCTTATGACAGTCTGAGCAAGGAGAGCTGTGGACAAATCCTGGGAGAACACCAGAAGATACAGTGGGATGCCTTTCTTCCCAGTCAAGTTGACCAAGCACTCAGCACACAGTAAGTGTGAAGGGGATGGGCTTGGCTGTTGGTTCCCTGTCCTTGCACAAGTGCCCAGGGGTCAGTTCTTGGTGAAGGCTGTGCTTTGGCTGTTTCGAGGTAAACCTCAGACTGCTTTTTGAGAAACAGTGCCCTGCAGACCCCTGTGCACAGGCTCCAACTCCAACCCATGTGTGGGGCAGCACTGAGACTCCTCTGTGTGCCAGGGTTCACTTTCAGGGCGCAGCACAGGGGCCAACAGCAGCACCTGCAATAATGCACACCAGCCTTTCAGCAAAGCTAAGTCCTCGAGATCCTGACATGTTTCTCTGAAGAAAGTGGCTTGGGCCTCCCCAACAGCATTGCTGGATATTTCCCATCTCCCAGGGTCCAAGCCCAGAGCACACAATTTTGGCAGAGTTTTGTCTCAGAGATGATTCTAGTCTGTGGGGACAGCCATAGGTGCTGAGGGTGGTGTTTGGTACACCTGGCGTTTGCTCACTTCTCAGACCTTCTTTTGCCAAATGAGGAACAGAAAAAGGGGAGGTTATTTTCTTTTAATAATTTTTAATCACATTCCTGGTCTTTTGCTTTTGCAGTAGATGAAGCACTCTTGCCAGAAGAGCATGTGCAAATGTAGAGCCATGGGTGCCTGTGTGTGTGGCTGGACAGATGAGGCTCAGAGTGCAAACCCAGAGACAGAGGTCCTGCCTGGGCAGACTCAGGAACACACTGCACATATTGGCCAAACCATGCTGCCTTTTCCCACCCTGACTGGACCCTATTTGGCAGTGCTGTGGTCTGGCAAACTTGGAAATTCACCCGAAATATTTGCCATTCCTCAGCACCCTTATATGTGTGACCCACCAGAACTGTCCTTTCCCGGGACTGGATTCTGAAAGCAGAGCAGAGATAACGTTTAACAGGCAAAAGCAGATGAGAAGGAGATAAAGGAATAAGGGGAGGGAGGGGAGGAGGAATGCAGAGGTATGTGGCTGCATGTTGTACTGTGTTTATGCATAAACAGGCTTGCTTATCGATATCCAGATGTAAGCACGAGAGCAGGGTAATATCTCCCGAAACAATAGGCGCTGCTCGGCTGGAGGAGCGCTGCCGGAGCCTCCCTGTCAGATGCTGCCGTGTTATCAGGTTGCAGCAGGCGTTCGCATCTAATCAGGGATCTGAGCCCCGAGAGCCGCACCCGGGGGTTTCGGAGACTCCTCCAGTCTGCAGCCCACTCTGCTCTTTGAGGGGAGAGGGCAAGAGGGGACAAAAGGGGCCAAGCATCTCCGGAGGTGACCCTGCTGTGTCTGGCTGCCCGGCTTCACGCTCTGGCAGGGATGCAGGAGCTGGTGTTGCTACCACATTTTGGCAGGGACGGCACCGGGGTGACACTTCGGGCTCGGCCAGCCCTTGCCAGGAGGGGAGAGTCTGGCCAGAGCTGCAGCAAAGCACTGGCTTTGTTCAGCCTGGGGCAGAGAACGTCACAAGGACCAAACCGGCCACTTCGACCCCATCCTCTGTGCTGCAACAGGACAGGAGTTGGCCCTGGGGCAGCGCTGGCAGCCAGGGCTCTTTTATTTTCTTCTGTGTTTTTAAAGAAGGCCGCCAGAGCAAAAAAACTTACAAAGTCTTCTTCCCCCGCCACTCCCTAGCACCAAAACGCAGTGGCCACTAATCTTAACGTGGCTCATAACTACAAATAGCTCTGGAACTAATTAATCTGACAGTACCGCGGCTGCCTGTCTTTTTCACCAAAATCAATTAAGAAAACGCACATTTCCCTTCCCCTGCCCCCCGGCCTCCGCCGCAGCGCAGTGAGGCAGGGGGGACAAGGGGCACCAGGACCGGGCGCTGCTTTCCCAGGGCTGCCGGGGGTCAGGGTGGGGAGAAGAGCACGGGGAGCACAGAGAAAGGGGATTAACCAGGTGGGGGAGGGACGCCGCTGGCTCTTCACAGCAGGAGCTGGGATGCTCCCTGGGGATGGGTGGCGGTGGGAAAGCTTGATTGCCTCATGCAGCCACGCTGTGCCGCGTTCCTCCCTCCCTCCGTCCTGGCTCCCTGAAGACCCCTGTGAATTGTCATTCCTTGCCAGTGCAGAGGGGGAATTGGCCATCAGGCTCTCAAAGCATTTTTTATTTGCATGGCTGATGAGCCACTCCAGAAGGGGCTGCGAGGGAGAGGCAGGTGGGAATTTCAGCACTGTTTGCTTGCCAAGCGAGGGCAGAGGTGTGCGCTAAAAAGGATTCGGCAAGAGATTTAGGGAGAGAAATTTTACGTTTTGTGGGAGGTAGTGGTAGGAATCAGAGTGGGGTCTCATGCGATTTTTAAGGCTCCTGACCTTAGGGCTCCTTGCCCAGGCAGGTAAAGGCAAGGAGTGTGCCAGAGGGGCTGCGGCTCCCTCTGCCCTGCGCTGGGTGTGGGATGGGAGGGTCTGAGCTGGAGAGGTGTATCAACATCACACTGCTTCCCAAAAAATCCAGCAAGAATAGGACCCCCCTCCGCGCTTGTTCTTCTGGTTCCACTTCCAGATGGAAAAGAAAGCCAGGTCTAGGGTAAATGGGTTGAGTGATAATAGAGCTTCATGAGCATGCAGCTCTCCAAAAACTCTCTTCTCAGAGAATTCGAGACAACTGTTCTTAAGAAACAGTAGTGAGACACCTGGCCAAGCTGGGTAAAACCTCCAGAGCATTATTTCTGTAAATGCCTCCATTTGGTCCATATCACCTCCTCCTATCTCTATTGAAATGCCCTTCTATTAATAAATAACTCCATTCTCCATTACCCCATCTCCACAGCTCACGTTGAAGTAACTGGGAATTTGGGTTTGGTTTTTATAGACATTAGAAATAGATTTTATCTTTATTAAGGGCTCTGTCTCCACCACTCCAACCTTTGCTCCATTGCACAGAGCACAGCAGTGGCTGGAGCAGAGGAAGCAGATCCCTGGGCTGAGCTCAGCAAGGGGAGAGGAAGGAGAACCTCTCCCCAGCTTTGGCCAGGGCAGAAGGGGCTTAAAAGGGCCAGATTCTTCCCTGTGCATTGGTGACCTGTGAGTATGTCCCTACAGCATGGTGTAAAGTGCTTGAGAAAACAAGGGAGAAAATGTGAATGAAGAATATTTAAGAAATTCTGTATCTGAAAGATTTAGTTCTCAAGGGTTTGTTTGTTTTGACTTTGTAGTGTCTTGGAAAATACCTACCAGGAAGCCTCCTGAACACAGTCATAGTGATGAGCCACCACATGAATTTGGAGAAAATTTTCTTTTTCTAGGCTGTGGGTTGCAAACAGTCCCAGGAAAATATTTGAGTTTTAAGTGGATTGGTTGGCTGTGATGGGGCAGGGAAGTCACAGGACGGCATTTTAAGGCCAGCTTGGACGGCAGCATCATTTCTGGCATGGAAATCAGTGCATGTAAATTAGAATTGTGGTTTCCATGAATACTATCATATATGGATTGGAAGCTGATTTTCCAAGAGCAGTCGTGCCAGGAAAAGCTGTGCTCTCACACAGCCCCAGGCAGCAAACACGAGTGACACAAACATGGTGAGGGTGAGTTCATTTACAACTGTGACTGTTCAAAAAGTATTTCTAAAATTTGCCTTCCCTGCTGTTCCTCCCCCATCCTTCCCCCCTTCCTCATCCCCTTCCAGCTATGCCAGAGTGAGCTCGGAGGTTTGGTATCCAGCCTTAGCAGTGGCTGGTGCGGGGCTGGCGGGGCTCGGCGCCACAGCTGCGCACCTGGGCGCAGGTAAGGCTCCAGCAGGGTGGGGACTGGATTCTTTCCCGGCCCCTCTCAGCAAACAGCTCCTGCCCTGGAGCCCTGCGTTCCTCTGCCCTTATCTCCCTGTGCAAGGCAAAGCTATAAATGTTATTGGCCATGAAGTTATTCATCCCCTTCTAAGTTACGCATATGCAAAACAGGCTCTCCTGCTGGAATGGGAGTCTCCATACCAAGAGTGGGTGCTTAAAGATTTTTTTTTTTATAAAAATCTCCAAGAAAGAAGCATATTAACATATAGCAATATTAATAGCGCTGGGTCTGTATAAACCTAATTATATATGTTACTGCAAGTAAATAACCACAGCATTTCTTACAAGATAAACATACTGCAGTTCCAGGGATGGCTACACTGAGGTGCAGAGCAATGGCCCAGCTTGTCTGTGCAGTTGGCAGTGGAGACAATAAGGAGGACCTTGAGTTGGGACATAGGTCCTGCCTTCATCACAGGCACAACTCACCCCCTTGCCATCCCTGTCCCAGGCATTGGTCCTGCCCCTGGAGTGCTCTGCAGCCACACTGGCACACAGCAGCCTCCATCCAAGTTGGATGCAGTGTTATTCCTACCAGAGCAGCACACAGTGGTGGGGGCTGTCAGCAGAGACCAGAATTTCAAAACTCAGAAGACCCCACTGTCTTTTGAGAGCTCATAAAATTAGTTCTGGTTCATACCTGCTGTTGTTTTAAAGTCATTATTTTCTGAGGAATTATTCAGCTCAAGAAAGAAAGCAGCTTTTTTACTTTACTGATAACTAGGAGAATTCAATGGTATATAAAGGGATGGGAGATCTTTTACATCTGTCTGACCTCTGAAGCTGGAAGAAGCCATTCCCCCATTTATGGCATGTCTCCTTTTTTATTAGATTGTTGCACAGGCTGTATCAGTTGTTCCCTGTTTTTCCCCCATTCTGTTGATGGCTCAGACCAAGACCAATGCTTCAAGCCAGCTGAGCCTGGAAACCTCTGGATGATCCAAGCAGCAGTTCCCAATCAGTCCCATCCCCTTCCCTTCTTCTGCTGCAGGGCAGCTCTCTGTGGAGGGTGGTGGTGCAGGGGTGAAGCAATGTGGGACAGGGCTTTTCAGGGAAGCAAATGTGAGACCCTGGACAGCTTCTGTCCCATATTTCAACTTCCATGGCCCAACATCAAACATGTCACTGCAGCCTGAGCCTTCATGGGCCTGATGGAGGAGCAAAAAGAGAGGGCTGGAGGCAGCAGATCCTAATCTTTATTAAATAAGAACAAAGCTTATGCCGGCTAATGAGAAAAACAAACTGATGAAAGATCCGGCGAGCTCCTCAGAAGGACACAAAGAAATTCTCTCTGAACAAGAACAGGCTAAAAATATTACCAAATATTATTTTTCTGGCAATGTCTTCACAGGCTACAGATTTGATGCTGCTTCTTTGGGGATTGGCATGGCCATCACAGCAACTTCAGAGGAGGGCACTCCAAGCTCTGCGTGACGCCTGGAGTCAGGGCAGAAACAGCCAAGATGTAAAACATGAACTGCCTTGGTGCTGTGAGATGACAGCCAGTCCCTGTACACCTCTGCTTCTCTACAGGCAACAGAATATTTACCATTGGTTTATGCCCATCATCTTGTTTGGAGCCAGTGAGTAAGAGCCAGAGATGCCACAGGCACTTTTCTCCCATTTCATCTCCCTTCTCAACACGGGCTGTTGTGCACAGCGTGCCAAGGCTTGCAGTGATGCTGAGCATCCTCTGCATCACGACTTCAGACACATCGGGGACAACTGGCTAGAAACTTAGGGTACTAGTTGTCTTACCCAGTTTGAGCCCACAAAGTTCCCCCAAATGAAATCCATGACCTGCTGGCTTTTCCAGCCCCAGATCTCCTCCCTGCAGCAGCCTAAGGAACCGTCATCAGCAAAGATATGGGTACCATATGCAAGCAAACCCAAAACCACGTGAAGATGCCCGNGAACCGTCATCAGCAAAGATATGGCTACCGTACCATGTGAAGATGCCCAGATTGCACACGTACCATTATGAATTCCAGTCAGACAGACCATGCCTGGGGAAACCATCAGGATGGGGAGAGTTTTAGGAGGTTGTGATCAGCTCAGCATGTGTGGTGAACCCCAGTGAGCAAAGCTGCACCCACACAGGGGTTTGCAAAGATTCAGCCAGCCCAGCTGTGTTGTGTCTCCTGCCCGTGCCACTTCCCTGGGCCCCCATTAACCTCTGTCCAGCCCTTATCTCCAGAAATGGTTGGTGGGAGGCAATGCCATTGCCGTGCTGGGTCAGACCACCCAGCCAGGACAGGCAGCTGTGGGGGCTGTTCAGAACTCAACTCCCAGCTTCACAGCTGCACCCCCTTTCCCACATGGGCTGAGCCCCAATCCTTAGTATTGAGTACCCACTGGACTTGACTGAAAACATCACTTCTGAAGGCAAAAGCAATGCAGCAAAAAGACCTTTCCCCCTCTGTTTCTGCCTTCACTGACCACGAAACTTCAGCCTCTGCTTTTTTAATGTACTGTGGCTGAACTTGTTGCCAGCAGGTCAAAGGGAACATAATTTACTGGGGCTTTGATTCATTTGATACAGTTTGGGGTGAAAAGGGGGGAGGGGAGGATAGGAGACGAAGGCAATAAGTGATGGCTGGGAAGGAAAGATGTTGCCTGTTTGTGTGGGAACTGGATTAGTATGAAAATGACAGAACCATTTTCTAGCCAAGAGGGCTTTAGCAATACCAAAAGCATTTCGACCAGAGCAAGGGCTCCCTGTGCTCAGATTGGCCATGGTGGGCAGGAGGCAGCCTGAGCATTTGTCTGCAGGGTGCTTTTTATCTCTTTTCCTGATTAGTGGATTGGCAAGGGGAGAGGAGTGTTTGTATTCTGTATTGCCTGGAGAGACCTTTTACTGCTCAGGCAGGACCATGGGATGGTGAGAGTTCCCTTCTGGCAGCTAGCTCTCATCGTGTTTGTGTCTCCTTAACACTCTCCTCATCTTAGACCCTTTACCAGCTTCACCATGAATTTCCCTGCCATTTTCCTGCTGGAAGGAAGCTGTAAGGCTTGGAAAAGACAAATGAAACAATGTGGTACCACAAGGGGCTTTTTTCTAGAGACATATTAGAGGAACCAATTGTCCTACTAATATTCAGAGCATGAAGAGCTCACAAGCACCAAGGATGGGTTTAAGTCAGGGGAGCACTTCACTCATATTGCTTCTGGCTGTGCTTTTTCATGGCAACCTGGTCCAGCTCAACTCACTAGCCTTCTGTCCCCACTGGTGCTGTGCAACCCACAAAATATTGTAAAAACCCCCACTCTCTACCCTGCTCACTCCTCTAGGCACCACCATCAGCCTTGCACAAGTCAGGAGCCATGCTGTGCCTCTTGATGTAGGTTTTCCTTCAGGTACCTAAGCTTTATCTTGGCTATGGGCTTCAGGACAGGACTAAACTAAAAGCAGGAGCCAGCAGCTTTTGCAGAGAGCCCCTCCTGATGGCAGTGCCTTTGGGTCACCTCACTGGGCTGCGCGCTCTTGGACCAGCCTGATGCTTTCAAACACAGATTGCTTCCTCTTTTTTTGTGGGGGAAAATAGAGTTCTCTCGTGTGAGAACTTAAATATTTTACCCTCCTGCTTTTGTCCTGACTGATTGGTGTTTACACAGGGGTGAAGAGGCCAGGAGGAAGCAAAGCGATGTGGCTGCTGTGGTTTCAGTTCTCACTCCACCTCTCTACTGAGAAACTGGACCCGTGGTTTGGTTTGTGGCTGGGGGGGAAGAGGAATGGTCCTTGGATCTCATCCCTGCTGGGAAGGCTCTTTCAGTCCCACAGAGGCACCAGCAACACCAACGGGAGCTGGAGGAAGAGGAGAGAAAACCAGCCCCCCCAGCAAGCCCCACGCCAGCAGCTCACAGTGCATTAATATTCACCGCAGAGCCAGGGGTGTAAATTCACCGCTATCTCCTCGCAGTTTGCCGTTTATGCCGTTCATTTCACATAGATGTCACTACTGCCTTATGAGCACTCCTCTGAGCCAGCCGCTTAAATGGACCCAGTGCATTATAGTAATGGAGTAACTGTATAGAAACAATGAAATCCAATCTCTTTAAACTGATTTGATGTCTGCCTGAACCACAACATTTCCTGCTAATGGCTTCCTTCATTTTGTAACCGTGATCTCCACCTGATCAGATTACAGCTGTTTTTAATTACAAAGCTAATAGAGTTTGTAGGCAGTGTCAGGCAGACAGCGCATGCCTGAGGTGGGCACAGGGTGGAGTGGAGCTGGCGGGGGCTCTGGGTGACTGTTAACACACTCAGCTCATCAAGCTGACTGTCAAAACACTGGGAGCAGGGGGCAACTAGGAGGGACAGTGATATTTTTCAGCATGGAGCCAATATGCTGCTCTCCAGGTCAGTCTCCGTGACAGCAGACAGCCCTGGGCTGTGCTCCTGCTCCATGTTCTTGCCGCCAGGCCAGGCAGCTGGTGATGCCCAGAAGATTCATGACATGTGTTGGTGCTCCTGCAAGGCAGGTGGCAGGGTCACAGGGAGGCATGAGAAGGGCAGAAAGAGCTCTTCTTGATGATGGAGTATAGAAAGAGAAAAAGTAAAAAGAAAATAACCAGACCAGAATAGGAATGTATGGTGCCATTTGACTTTTGCAACTGCTGGGGCAGGAAGGAGCATTGCAGATAACTGACAGTGGAAAAAGCCCTCGAGATTGATGTCTTTCTTATGGGATAGTGCAGTCAGCTGCTGGATCTGCATCCTTCCAGCCCTGTCCCCACTGGCCTTGTTTAGTCCAGCAGTTTTTTTGTGTATTGATTACTCCATCTCTCTGGGTTAGGGACATGGATCAGCATAGCTGCAGGGAAAGGAGCAGTTTGAAAGAGTTGTTCCCAAACAGTACTGGGCAGGGATGTTTGTATCCAGCAGACCATGTGCATGCACTGCAGGTGAGCTCCAGTTTGACTTCCTAGGGATGGAA
>VZTT01046422.1:0-18286 GCA_013400855.1 Buphagus erythrorhynchus | reverse complement strand
TGGCCAGCTCAATGTATTGAGGCAGTTCTTTACAGGGTCAAGTGAAAAGGAGGGGAAAAGAGGGAGACCAAGCAGGAGGGTGTGCTTAGCAGAGAGATTGGCTGGGAACACTGCAGAGCTGCTCCAACCCTGTTTCTTTAATGCTGGTACATTATATATCTCGTATGGATGCTTGCTCTGGTTCTTGCTCAATGCATTGACCAGAACATGCTGTTTAACAGCAGTTCTTCCCTTAATCCCATCCCAGCAAAGACCTATGTGGTATCTGTATTTAAAGCCCATTTAATTTCAGTTTTCTGTATGCAGGACTATTTTTATAGAGCTGGGCAAGTAATGACACAAATAGCTGATAGCACAAATAATTGTGCTGGCAGATCAGAAGAGGTGGCAACCTTTGGATGAGAGCCATGAAAAGCAGCTGTGGACAGACACCTCCACATGGAGTTTGGCTGCAGCTGGAACAGGATGCACAGCCTAGAGCTTTAGTCACCATTCCATCAGGTCAAAGGAAGGGGAAGGGTGAATCAGTCCAGAACAAATGATAACTATTCTGAATGCTGGCTCATAAAATTCAAGGCAACTTTTAAAATCTCAGCAAAAAAAAATTATTTGGCTAATCTTCCACCATTCTCTTATTCCTGTTGTCAATCTAGCATCTGGTTTAATTCTCATCCCAGACAAAAGTAGAAGTACCAGGATACCACAAGTAATTGTTGGTGCTGTAGCTCTTCAGGTCAGGAAGAAACAGAAGTAGTGGGAATTTCTCATGAATTATCCTACCAGTTTCTAAAACTGTATCTGTACAGTCATGAGCGTCTCAGCCTCTTCTAGAGCAGACACTGTAAGGCACCAGCAATAGCACCATTTCTGTCCCTCCTGGATGGAGCATTCACTTTTGCAGAACATTGGCAATGTGATGCCATGCTCATGCAGGCCTGGAGGAGCCTTGCTTTTTCCATTACCACCATCAGGACGAAAACGTGACTTTTGCTGCAACCAGACCTGCCCATAATCCTCAGGTCACTGGTGACAGCATGCCTGACATCCAGTATGCCTACAAACATTCCAGGAGATCTCTCTGATGCAAAGCCCCTTTGGCCATGCGCTGCTGTGTGAGGCAGCCTCCAGCTCTTTGCATTTCAATCCCATCCATCTACAGCCAATCATCTGGGAATTTTGTCACTTGCATGAAGTGCCCTCTGCTCCATAATTACAAGGGCCAAACTAAGGTCTTTAAATGGTTTGTGTGGTGATCCAGGTGATGAGGATGTGACCTAAGGTATCAAAACTTCCAGGAATAAAGGGGGCATCATTAGCTCAACCCCTTCAGGGGCTGGTATGTGGCAAGCACTGGAATGCACCACTTTTCTTCCTCTGGCTTGATATAATTACTTGCAGTGTTATTTAAAGCTCTGACTAATCACAGGCAATGGCCAGGTTTATAATGCAACAGTGTGTAGCCTGGAGCAAATTCTGACATAATTACATTGTATAAATTCCCCCATTAGAAATGACACTGCATTGGCATTGTGTACAAAGCAGCCATGGTCCAGTCAACTGGCTCTGTGAAAATCTGTCTGACAATTGTTTACCCTGTTGATATCTTATTGACACTTCTTACAATTATGAGACTGTTACACGACAGCAAATGGAAACCAAAGGCTGAAGAGTCTCTCCTTTCCTTTTGATGGCTTGTTTTCTTGCCTGGTTTTCTCTGGGTGAGGCCCTGCTCAGTTCTGATCCCTCTGAAGGAGAAAAAGAAGCATGTGGTTATGATACAAATCACAAAGGCCCATAGAAATGCTGACCAGGGTTGCATCATCTGCTTCAAGGAGCAATTACTCCCCTAGGTCCTATCCCTTCACTGCAGTGGGATTATGGGCCATATTAGGATTTATTCCGACCTGGCATTGCCTTGCTCCATGGCAGGGTAGCGAGAGCCAAGCTGCTCTCCTGCTGGTTTTAGCTCATGCCAATGGAGCAGCAGGGTGTTGTGATGGGCTAATTTGTCAGATCCTGGTATGTTACTCTGCAAAGTGATTGCACGTTATATTTGTTTCCCACTGCAGTGCTAGGGCTGTGGAATATTTGGACAGCTTGGGAAGAGGGAGACTGCACCCTTGGTTTGGAGGACGATGATAGAACCCTCAGGACTGTGGCCAGTGCCATTTGGGCAAAGGAAACCAAACACATTTCCAGTTTTGGAGCACTGATTCAATGTAGGTCAAGGAAGGATTTTGACCTTTCCAGCCATTATCTCACATAAGGATCAGAAAAGAAAAAAATAATAATCCGAATAAATTAAATTAATATTGGTTATAAAAACAAAAGCTTGTAGATAACTTCAAAGCAGTTTTATCACATTCCTGAGGAAGGTTCAGGAGGGACCCATTGAAAACATATCTTAAACAACAGGCTTTCTAGCAGCAGAGTAGCAACAAATGGTGATATAGTTCAGAGGCTGGGATAGGGCAATATGATTCTAGCCTCCCTCTAACCTTGGACACCTGAGCTAATTTCAAGTATGGGGAATGGAATCTGGAGCCTTTTCAGATCTTCAGTTTCAAGCTGGCTCAGGAGTCCAGCAGGTCTCCAACACTAGCAAACTTAAGAGATAAATGGAGGGAGTTTTTTAGTTATAGCTGGAAAAAAAAATCCTACCTATAGAGGATTATCCCTTGCAGTATGTTGTCTATACCAATTAATTTACAAAATCCCAACAACTGAGTTTCATTGTGAGGAAAGTGAGAAAGACTTCTTTAAGGGTGATATTGACACAGCTGTTTGGGAATCTTTTGGGCTTCATGCAATACAAGTAACATTGGTGGCATTTGTCCAGTTTCACCAGTTAAGAGATGAACTCATTAACCCCCACCCCAAAATCTGAGGCAATAATGCCTTTTTTTTTTGTTTGTTTTCAGCATCAGCAGGAAAGCTGTGATCTGAAGGCACCACACAGTCTCCTTCTTAAGCAGTAAGTAATGCCTCTAAGAGATTCTTCCTAATAGCATTCAGAGGCTGTTGCATGTATGGAGACAGTGGGGTGGTCCCCTGCTGGTGTTTCCAAATCCCGATGTCCCCACACTGAGCTGGGTCCCTATGGGAATAGAGTGTTTTCCCCAGCCCACGCCTCTCTGGAGTGCATGCCCTTGCCTGGGCCAACACCAGCATGGAAGAAGTTAGCACTGCTGTTCCCTATGGCAAACCAAGCTGTGGCTAAAGGAGTATTTGGATACCCTGGGCTGCCAATTCAGAACTTTCCTAAAACCAGCAGTAAAATTTGCCTCCGATTCCTTTTTAGGAAAAGAAGGCTATAATATAAAGTCCCATTTTCTAGGCATTAAAAGTTTACAACCCACACCATTAAAAGCAACGTTCTGTGTCTAACTTAATGTTTGGTCTTCAGGAACAGCTAGGAGGAAAAGAGAAGGTTCCCTGTTTGTTCTACAAAATAGGAAAGTGGTTGCTTTCTATACTGTAAATATGCATTAGAAAGCTCTTATAGGCTCGTGCTGGGGATTTGATGTTTTTAACTGACTACATTCCTCACATTTTTGTACAACTGCCAAGAAAGCTAAATAAAATGGCTTTTTTAGTATTTTCTCTAAGAATAGCCCCGCTTCTTTGTAAATATAGCAAAGGAATTGTTGATAATAATTCTTTGGGAGAATAACTGGTGTTATTGACGTTAAAAGTAGAAAGATTGCTGTTTCTCTGTCACAGAAACAGAGCTAACCAAGTAGGCTGGGACTTCAGAAAGCCTGAGCATTCCTTGGCCAGTTACTGAAATTAGATTGGTTTCATTCCTGTGCCAGAAGGTGTCAAATCAGAGAAGACCAGCACTGAAACTCAAGTAGAAACATAAAACCCAAACCCTAAGATTTGCATTTTCTTTCAGGATGCAAAAGTGAACCTTTTTCCTCCTTGTTTGCACTTCTCCATTTGCGGATGGTTCTGCCTTCTGCCAGCTTACCCTGAAAAACTGGAGTTAATTTACTCAGCTTGATTCAAATGTGCACAATTAACACTTGGGCACCCTTAAACCTTTAAAGTGTTAGGGGAAGTCCCACCCTCCTGAGATAACAGCATGCAAAGACCAAAATTCTTAAGTTGAGCCAAAGTTTAGACTACAGAACCCTGGCTATTGCTTGATTGACACCCATCATATATATGCCAAGACTTTAGATGTGTTTTGTAATGCCATGCAATTAACTGGTGGTAAAACCAAGATTGCAGCATGAGAATTTGAACCAGCCTGTGCCATGCTTTGACTGCTAAACATTCCTGCCATCCAGGATTATGAGAAGGTAGAATGCTCTTAATCCACTTGTATGTCACTTCCAGGGGGAAAAAAGCTACAATTATTTTTTTAGGGTTGACTGAAAGCATCTGTCTTCCCTGCAGTTGAGACAACCCCTCACAAAGGCTCCCTGTCATTAACCAGACCTGCCCTTCAGCTGAGCATGCAGAGATTTGGTGCTTGCTCAGCCCGGATTCGTCAGGGCTGGTAGCCCTCATCAGGATTATTTTTCAAAACAGAGACTCAGTGGGGCCAGGCTGTAGCACACAGTGCCCAGACACTGCCTTCTGTTTGTTCTAAGTCTGCCTCCTCCCAGCTTCCCCAGTTGCTCCCTACCTTTGCCATAAAAGCTGCTCAATGGTTGCTCCTGATTCACCTTTGCCAGTTCCACACAGCATTTTATAGCCCTCCATGATCATTTACTCTCTCATTTAGTTCCCAGACTGAAATGCTCTAGTCTCTTTAGTTATTCCTCATAGAGGTATAGTAGGTTAAAATAGGGCAGTTTTAGGAAAAGCAGTAAGCAATCAGTGCTGTCATGACTGGTTTTTTTTCCTCTATTGTCAGTTTGGCTACTTGCTCTTTTTGTCAGTGAGACTGCCAGATGGCATTTGAGGGGCATCCTGGCATCTTTTGAGCCAAAGAAAGGTTCTGTGTTTCACCTTCAAGCGTGTGCTTGTGCCACAGCTTTGATGATATCCAAAGCTACAATATCTCAAATAACACCAATATTCATGCAATCTATGGGGGAAAGACTTCTCATCATCTCTACAAGTGACTTGTGAATGTGAGCTGGTGAAGGATGGAAGGCAGAGTTCCCACCCCATAAGGACTTTCAAGATTAAAAAGTTAAAACAGCTCCTAGTGGTCCCTGTATCTACCAATTAAAGCAAATAAAAACCCAACCAACTAAAAACCAACACCACCAAAACCCACTTTATTTTTATCAAGATTGAGAGATGACACAAAGGCTGACTACGGCATTTATGAGCTTGTCTGTGGTTTAGGAAGATTCAGATCCTTCTACTTTTGTTTCCAGTATGCATCCGGGCTGGTGGCTGTTCTGCTTGTGTTCTTAGATTTCATGTTACCAGTATTAGTTCCAAATTTGGGTGGATTTTCACAGGTAGGACTTTGTTTGGGTCCAAATAGCAGCTAATTTAGCAGGCTCACAGAACTTCAATTCCAAATGAGGACAGAATTATGAAAACTGATTGTCATATGAGATTTCTGCCATTCAAAGTCAAATTCACATGCTAAACTTGATTTGTGTATTCTTTTTACTAGTCTTTGGAAAAGTCTGAGCACTGTGATAAGGATTGTGTGGAGTAGAATGAGAGCAGAACACGTTAAACATTGCAGATGTGCTCAAACTGGGGTTAAGGAGAGACCCCAACCTGGGATCCAAACCACTTTATGACTTCTGCATAACTGGATAATTGAGCTGTAATGGGATGCAGAGTGTTTGCCCATGAGAGGCACAGCTTCTTTTAAGTTGCCTGGACTACAAGCCCCAAAAGATCTTGTACTAACTATAGGATAAAGTATCTATTGCCTCCCTGAATCCATCCATGTGCCTGAGTAAGAGGGATGTGAGTGAGGGCTGAGTTCCCAGAGTGGGTGAAGGGAGCGCAGTGTGAGAGCGTGCGATGCTGTTCAGAAACATGGCTTAAGGTCAGACTCCACTCTAAAGCTTCCCCAGAATCCCAAATCCTCTTTTTATATGAGTTTCACTCAAACACAAACAATTAAAGAATTTCATCTTCTCCTACTACGGTGGGAAAGCTTGGATGCTTCTCTGGTCTCTTAACTTTATTAAACACCCCCAGAGTGTTCCCTAGATGAGAGTCCTGTCTGCCTTCAGACAACCCAAATCTTTGTGTTTGCTGTGGATAAGTTGGTCTCTGATGCCAGTTGGCAGTAGGGAAGAGAAATAACACAGCTTGTTGCAAAGAAGAAAAAGAATTAGGGGCAGCTACAAGCCTCGTGTCTGCTCATATGATTGGAATGATTTGACAAGGACTCCCATCAATGGCAGCATTTCAGAGACCTCAGCATGGGCCGTTGTGCATCTCCACTATCTGTGTCCTTATATGTTTCCTTAAGCACCATATGTTCTGACTCCTGCCTGGAGCACAGGAAGGTGCTTTTTGTAGTTTTAATTTTGGAATTTGCCCCATTAATAAGCATGGTCTGGTGGAATGGAGAGAAACATTCCTCCTGGGCCAGATTGCTCTGGTCTCCATCAGCTCTCTCATCGCCAGGGGTTTGTCAAAGCGTGCAGTATGCTAACATCCTGCCAGCTCACCTTTCTCAAGCTGTCTCAAAGGCATTAGTCCCACCAGTGCAAATAAGGTGTCTGCCACATGTCTGCTGGTTTCTTCCTGGTGCACTGAGGCAAAGCAGCCTTTCCTTGTCAGTCATTGACCAAAACTGTTGATTCTGGAACAACTGACTGTGCTGATTGTAGAGGATGCCAAAACCTCTTGAAAGCTGGGAGGCAAAGGTGTTCTCTTTTTTAAATGAATTAAGCTCTAGAAGGAATTTTCCTGAGAGCTTATTTGATATCTGGAATAGAAATGGCTTTTCTTCTCCAACTCCACCTACTCAACACTCCGAGTCACATCCAGAGAGCCTTTAGGCACATCTCTCCTCTCCTCTCCAGACTACCAGCATTGGAATTCCACTGCATTTATTTCTAGACAACTGACAAATATTCCAGGTGAGTCCAACTTGAATTTGCTTGCTGAGTTAGTGTAGTGGACTTAGTTCAGTCTAGGGAGAATGTAGCAATTGGAGGGCATTTTCTGATTTATCACACACTTCTATCAGGGATGAGCTGGAGGAAGTTTGGTCTAGTTTGGTATTAAACTATTAAAATCACAGCCAGTTCCTAAACTGCTTGTTAAAGTTCAGGTCTGGTAAATCCCACTCTATATAGGTGTTTTCCAGGGATCCCCCCACTCTATTTAGCAGACAGTTCCCCCCTTCCATTCCCCAAGAGCCTGCTGAGAGGGATTTCTGGGTAGCTCCAGATCCCTGGATCACCCAGACACTTCATGGCCTCCCAAGAGAAACACAGCTGTGCCAAAGGAAAGTGCAGCCCAATATCTGCACGTGCCCAAAGCAGCATGGACCTGTCATTGCTAAATTCTGTCACAGGTTCTGTGGCTGAGGAAAGACCTTGCATTGCAAAATGCACACATAGAGAGCAACCCCCTGATAAAGAGGCTTTAAAAAAAACAAATCTTATTGAGAGGAGTGGTAAGCCCAGCTCTATCTGTATCTAAAGACACAGATCCTGGTGGTACTGATAAACTACTGGAGTGAGAGCCTAATGCCCCTTGGCTTCTGTAGGAAATAGGACCTCTACTAACATCTGTAAATAAATATCCCCCTGTGTCTTTACACACTTAAATACCTTTGCAAACCTGGCTCCTTGCCTGTTTCCCATACTTGGCTGCTGCTTCTTAATGTTTGCAGGGTAGCAGGAGCAAGAGCTCAGCTGTAATTTGGGGTTGCATTTTGCAAAATGATGTGCAGACATAGAACAAAAGACCTCTGAATGCTTCCCAGCATCCAGGTCTTGCTGTTTTAAAACAACCTCCCCTATTTTGTTTGTATGGTTTGATATCTTTTATTCATTATTTTCTTGTTTCCTTTATATTTCTGATGCCTCCAAGCTAGAATACCTTTGCTGAGCTCCTGACTGAGCCAGGCCAAGTCTGTCACATGGAAAGGACTTTTTACCTGTGTCCTGCTTATCTGCAAGTGGTGAGTATGGCTGGAGTGAAGCTGCAAGGGTTGAAATGAAGGGTCTTAGGGGTAATACTGCACAACAGGATTTGTGCTTCAAGATTCCCACTGGGATTAGAGAACATGAGGACTGCTGGAATAAAAAGCAAAAGTTTAGACCACAGAGAACTGAGCAGATGCAAATATGTGATACAAAACTGAAAAACTGTTCTCCAAGAGAGGCAAATGCACTCCAGCTGTGCCTGGAGTGGGTGGGTCATGCTTTTCCTGTGCCCAGGCTGTTTATTCGACAGCAACTACCAGAATGGGATTTCCTCCAGGTTTACATCAAGGAGCATGTCATGTCTCTTGACCCTTAACTAGGTAAAAGTTATTTTATTAATAATCAACCAACCTGGGATTCCAGACTGAGTGACAATTTGCATCCATCCCCAATTTACATAAACCTAAACCACCATAATTTAAAGAAAAACTTCTTGAGGTGGTGTTTCCTGTGAAATCTCAATAGAAGAAGTGTGTCTTCTGGGTGCTTTGATGCACTTCAGGTTCTTTTTGGGGCTCTGTAATTCATGGCAGCTGGTTCTCTGATTATTTTATATTAAGGACCAACTTCCAGTAACATCAGTGGGAGCAGGATTTCAGCTCTAAAGCTATTATTAACTAATGCAGCACAACAATGCCTGGCTTTCGTTCTGTTTTGTTTTCTCCCAGGGTCGGAACGTGTGTGTATCCCATTAACTCTGTCCTCACTGCTCTCAAGATGTTCCGCACAAATGATTTTTTTTTTTTGTAAGAAAATATATTTTACTAGGCAGTTTTATGAGAACTGACAAAATGCCTCGTAAATAACCCAGCAGGAAATATGGGGTAAATAAATTTTTTACAGCTTTATCATAAACCTGAGAAGTCTTTGGTTCCTTTTCGAATGGAATGAGCAAGGTATTTCATTAAAGGAAAAGACATGCTCTCTAAAGCCCAACAATTATAGACACAATGCCTTTTTAACGTGCAATTCAGTCAAACAGGTTTGGTGGCAGTGGAAAATGTTAAAGGCCCTGTTTTGACACTTTGGGTCATGCTCCCCACAGATCAATTTGTGCTGTAGGTTCCCTACACAGCAGAGCTAGAGAACTGGTGTGTGCCTGACCTGTCCCCAAAGTATCCAGGACCTCTAAGGAAACACGTATCTGGGAGAACCTGCTCAGGACAGGCTGAGCCTTTCTGCTGCCTTTGTGCATTTCTGAATATGGGCTGTGCCTGGGCCCCTAAGTGCAAAGGGAATGCAAACAAATATGGTCCTCAGGTCTTCAGCACAAGAAATGCACTGAAATGCAATTATTTGGTCAAAGACCAAGAGTCTGAAATATAAATGCTTGGAACAAGCCTCAGTCCTTGAACTTTGTGTGAAGAGGGAATTCAGCTCTCAGAAGGAGGATCTTTGATGTGTGATGTTTTGGTAGGGTGGGAAGACAGGAAGGGGTGTCACTTTTAAGTTCTTTTCACTTGTAAAAACTCATTGACATCCATGACTATTTTCTACTTACAGTGAAAGAGAAATTGAGCAAAATACAACCTGTTCCTCGGTGCATAAAAGTTAGGGAAACTATCTCCCCAAAGAAGTGATAAAGTGCCATTGTAGGTCTGATGAAATACCAGATGAGGTGATCTATAGTGAAGGCCTTTGCCATTTCTCATGCCTCTTGTTCTCTGATCCCCACCCTATTTGTGCCTCCAGCCTGGCTAAAAACTTGAGAGAGCAATCCTGGAAAGGCTGGGTTTCACAGAAGCGTTGGAGATGTTCAGATGCCTTTGTTATCTTCTCCGCATTGAGAGCAGACCAGAGCTGACACCACCGCCCAGGCCTCACCTTGGGGCACCACAGGCTGTACTCCACAGCCATGGTCCCACCTCTGCCCTGGGGCATTCCTGCATAAAGCCCACCACTCAGGGTGGTATGGGCCCCGCCTTCCCTTGGAGGCACTGCTGCATTCCCTGCCTTCCCTGCCTGCTGGATAGCCCTTCCCCACCTGCTCACCACATTGCCTGGCTCCTCAGGACATCTACAGCAGCTTCCTACAGCAGTGTCATGTGAGCTAAGCAGCTAAAACGCCATGTAAACAAAGAGGTGGGTTCACCCCACCCCACACTCCAAAGCTCTTGTGATGTTGATTTTTTAAATGGCCACCAGGCACACTTAGGGAACAGGGCACCCACAGGAGAGCTGGTCCCTGTACCAATGGTGCAGTCCCTCAGCCTGAGCCTCCATAGTGTGAGTACTGGAGCCCCAGCTGGCTTCCAGGCCAAGGCAGGCTGTCCCTGGGAGATTTGCCTCTATAAGGACTCCAGTGTCTGGCATGTTGTCTGGAAAGCACTGTGTACAGAGACAATTACCACAGCCCTTTCCCTAAAGGGAATTCCATCCTGGCACTGAGCAGCACGGTGGTATGGCAGAGCAGGCTCTGTGGGGCTCTGCCCTCCCCCGCCAGTGGCTGACAGCATGTCAAGGGAAATTGGCTTTTCGGTGGGACACACTGCTTTAGTGAGAGCCCATATGGTCCTGAGTTATCTGTTGTGAATTCCCTTTATTATCCCAATGCCTCGGTCACCACACCCCCGTCTCTACCCTCTCCTCAGGCCTCCACCGTGATGCAGAGGTTAAATGAAATATCATTTCCTTCTAATTTAGCCTTTGTCTTTGGCAATCAAAATGCCCTTCAGGCCCCTGTGGATTCAACCTTCCAGGTCAGGGTAGGACATGGGAAACCCCTTCCCAGGCATTTCACTGTAGATAATGTGGCTGATTCATGAGATCATTCAAAGCGCTGCCTTCCGCTGTGGCTGCTGCTTTTGGTGCTTGGGCTCTGCCTCCTTTTCCCTCCCCACAACACCTCTCTCCTGGCCAGATTTTGCAAACCATCTCCTGGGAAACTGGGAGCCACAGGAGGAAAAGAAAAATAAGAGCAGGTTCGATCTACTGCATGAAAGTCTCTGTGCACAGGAGAAAAAAGCTGTGTGAGTCCAGAGAGCAAGAGACTCTGTCCCTGCTCTAGGAGGGGCTGAGCCAGGGAAGCAGCAATACTCTGCAATTCTGCCACTCCTGTTTGAGCCCTTGAGTGCCAGCATGGACAGAAGTGGGAGGACTCATGTTGTGATACTGCTGAGCAAATAGAGGAAGAGATGGGGGAACACAGGCAAATCTGCCTCTAGAAGCATCATCTGTGTGTTATTTGTTAGGTTGAGGGTGCAATACAAAACAGCAGCATATATTTTTATTTTTTATTAAATCCAGTATCCTATTCAGCATCTTCCTGGAGACTCCCTCTAACATAACCCCCGACAGAGATAATGCTGGTAAAAGAACCAATGGTGTAAAGGGAAGACCTATAAAGGACCGTATATAATTTATAATGGAGTGTTGTTATTTTAACCTTTCCTTCCTTGTTCAGTTTTATGTATTTGAGTTGAAAGTGCAGAGGCAGCAGGGAGATAGAGAGCATTAACTTCACCCTGTAACATGCAACACAGGTAAAAAGTGACTGACTTCTTTTTGTCACTCATGTGGTCTCCAAGGTAAGTAGAATGAGTATGGAAGGAAAGTCTCTAGTGCTGGTGTCCCACACATTTTTCTGGCTGTGTTTGTCCATTTCTGACACGGATGAGTGTGCAAATGTGTGGCTGGGGAACAGATATGATTGTCATGTGTCCTAGGACTTGGCCCCAGGTATCTCCTCACTGTCTACTTTCAGCAGGAGATACAGTAGGGATGCAGGAAAAGGTAAGCACTGAGAAAAGGAAAAGGTATGAGTTGTTTGTGTGCATCCATGGTTATCCATGGATTAAGAACCCTGTATCACTGGTGGATGGGGCTTAGGGAATTAGATCACAGGACCCTTTCAGAAACAGAATGAATTAATCTATCTATCTATCTATCTATCTATCTATCTATCTATCTATCCATCCATCCATCCATCCATCCATCCATCCATCCATCCATCTTAAAGCAGCAGCATCCTAAATATCTATTTAAAACATTTCAAAAAGCCAAACTGGCAAGACATGAAAATCAGAGGGAGACAGCAGGGTGGGGAAAACGCCTGAGAGCCGGGAATAGAGGACAAATGGTCCCCACCCCTGCAATGGTCCCAGCCCCCATTCTCACCCTGCTAGCATCCCTCCCTTTGGTAAACAGAGACAGGCAGGTTTTCACCTTGTCTCCTCAGACAAAGGAGCTGGCCCTTTGTTTCACTGTGTGACGCCCTGGTAGGTGGAAGGTGCCTGAGGGGTCTTGTTCAAGGAAAGGCTCCAGTATGCAAAACACACTATGCGCCCACAGGCAGACAGGAGAGGGGTGGGTTTCCTCCTGTGAAAGAACTGGGTGAAACAGTTTTTGTCTCCTGATGGTTCTGTTTTGACTTTGAGAAGACATAAGTAGCCTGTAGTTTTACTAACTGAGCCTTTTGTTTTAATAGGAACTGAGAGGGAAACCTGGGGGTTGGAGACAAAGTTTAGTTGTAAAGGGGGAGAAAGCCAAAATCCTGACATCAGAAGTGTGTGCATATTTCAAATATTTAAAATTCTTGCGCAGAATTTCTTAGGAGGTGAGAATCTGACCCATAAGTCAGTTCAATGCAAGCTTTTCGAAGTCCTAATATTTGCCAATCCTTGCTTTCAGCCCCAGGGGATTTACGGGTTTTGATTCTTGTTGCTTTCAGTGGAAGTCAAAGAGGCAGACAGAGGAAATAGCCAAGCCAAGGAACAAGAGTTGATGAGAAGCCCATAGTTAGTTGGTCACTCAGTGATGTGTTTTACCAGGTCTTCTTCCAAGGCCATTGTGCCACACGTGTGGCCTAAGCTGGATGTATGTGCTTTCTGCAGCCTCCTACAAAACAAAAAGCCAGGCTGAGGTAATTACATCTCTGAAAACATACTGATTTCTTGTAGGAAGTGTCATGCACTGCATGGGGAGATTCATTTACATACCCAGCTCTCCTGTGATGGCAGCTCAAATCTGCCCCTGTGGATGGGCAGTCTCTGGGTTGAAACCAGACCCATCAATGGATCTGTTATGCTGGTTTGGAGGTCTTGGACTGGCTGGTAGCAGGAAGATGCCCACAGTGCTGTTGGCATTATTTTACCCCTTATTTCATTATTTTCCTTCCCTACTCTGACCTATTATTAACAGACCCACCTTCTACCTAGTGTTTCTGTTTCCCCTGATATATTTGTAAAAGGCCTCTTATTCTCCTTAATCCCTTTGGCTATAATTAACTCATTCTGCATTTTTGCTAGCCTTATCTTTTCCCTTCAAGCCTTAACTGACTGAATATTCTTGTTTGGTTGCCTCCCTGTTTTCCATTTCTACTAAAGGTTTTCTTTTTAAGCCTCTGAGCAGGCTTATTTCTTGCATTTTTCTTCTCCATTTACTATTCTTTTCCTCCCCCACCTTGCTGTGTAAGGTAGACCCCATCTACCTTACACACATCTCAGGATGTGTAGATCTTAGGACTGACTCACATGGCACATTATTTGCTCCATTTCTTAATTCACTTCAACTCATTCACCATTTTCCTTTGGCACTATGCAGCTTTTTTTGCAATGCTGGATTTCCCTTTCCTTCTTGAGAGATTCCTACCTTCTCAGACAGTTCCTCTCTTTCACCCAATACCTTTTGTTCTACAGAAAACATGCAAACTAAAAATTATTTCTTTTTCAGAAAATATTATTTATGCAGGGTTTATTTTTTACCCAGAAAACCAGAAGGGCTGAATGTGGACTCAGAGCTTTCCAGCACTGTGTGGCTGTGGATCAGGGTGGTAAAAGCCCAGAAGGGATGGTGCAGACCTGTTCACCATCATCATGAAGAGACAGCCTGTCCTGCCTGCTATTTTAGGGTGTAGAAAGACGGGGCTTGGGCCACCCTCTCATTCCTCAGCCCACTGCTACCACCTCCCTCAGGAGCAAGCACAGCAAGAGGATGATTTCACTGCTAACAAAGAGATATAAACAGAAGTGTGATCTCCAGCCATGCTTTTCCTCTCCCTCCCAAGGACACTTGAAGGCCACCAGGCCATGCAGGTACACCGTGTAATGAATGCAATGAGTGGTGATGGCGATGAACAGCCCATTGTTTTGCTCCTGTTATTGTGGAAACAGAGGCTAAAGAAAACACCGTTGGTGGAGAGGGTTGGCTGCCTGCTCCACTCTATGCTCAGTCTTGGTTGAGGGCAGCAGCAGCTGCCTATGGCCATGCCCACAGCCAGTCTTGCTGGCCTTGGTCCCTGTCATCACTCTTAACAAAGCCCATGGCCACTTTTTTGCTCTTCATTTTCCTCCAGTTTCAGGCTTTGCTGCTCTAGCACTGTGGTTCAGCAATGTAGAGTGGAGGAGGGAAGGAGGAAGAAGTTTGAGGGGGGTTGTTTTACAGAAAAAAAAAAAAAGAAAAAAAAAGTGAAAAGGCAGTCCTCCAGGGCCTGGGCATGCTGGTGGTTTTGCCACTTCTGTTGCCTGGCCCACCTTTTCAGATAGATGAGGAAACTTCTGAGAATAGCCCTGAGCCAGCCCAGAGCAATCCAGCACAAGAGGTGCCCGGCACGCCAGGAAGGGGAACAGCGAGGCCAGGCTGCTCCCAAACACACACTCACGCATGCACACCTACCAGCCTCCTTCCACAAAAGAGGCTTCTTTCATTTCCTGCAAGAGGAGGAGGCGGGAGAGAGGGAACTTGAAGGCTGCAAATTCCTCAGCCACATATCTCGCCTCCCTCTCCTTTCCTATGCTGCCTGCCAGCTCCGTGTCCAGGAGCTGCAGCTCCTGCTTCCCATACAAATAGGCAAGGCTGAACAACTGTGCTTTCAAACCTTGTGAGACATTCTGTTGCTTTGGGGGCTGTTTTCTTATCACAGCATTTGTGTGCTTTACCTGTCAGAGCCACCTCAAGGCTGCTCTAACTCCAAAAGGCCAAGTTGCTGGGTAGCTGGTTTGGAGCACAGGCTTGCCTTGTGCTGTGGTTTAAGCATTTTTTCCACCCGAGCTGCCCCCTTCTTGCCCCCAGCCAGCCTCAGGAAGCTTGTCTTCATGCATATTGACAATTACTCTGTGCTGGAGCAATGCTTTTCCAAACCTTCAGCTCTATACCTGCCGTTTCAAAGGGATATTGTTGTCAAGCACCCAGCTTGTCACAAAACTGTGAGCTGGAGACACTAAAGCAGCAGGTGGCACCCAGGTGTGTTGGGCTAATCCTCGGCTTTTCTAAGGCAGGGTTATTTTTCATGAGTCTTGAGTAACTAGGACAAGCACAGGAGAGCCAGACAGTGTTTCTGTTTCAGTTATTTGGCACTTGCAGGCTTTCCCTTATTTTTTAAGAGGTAGGCTGTATTGCTTCTCCTGTGTCAGGGACAGACATTAATGGGTGAGATCTTATTCTCTCCAGAGCTGTGGCAAAGCAGCTCACACCAGCCACCCCAGCACTGCTGTAGCTGTGAGGAGGTGGTGGTTCTTAGCCCGTTCAGAGCATCCTGATGCTGTGCTGTGGCTCAGTTAGAGCCACTGCTGATGCAGGAGGGAGTCTAGCTGCCTCTTCTGTTTCTTTGCCTGACTCTGGAGGCATAAATGAGTGGTGTCAATCAGAAACAATGCCTGAAAGTCAAGTAGATTTGGTGTTCATCTAAATAGGGGATATCCTGTGCACTGAGATTTCAGGACCTGGTGGCCGGAGTGCAAAATGCATGGAGACAAAGCACACTTCTGCAGAACATTTCCTAAGGCATCCAAGGACTCTCTGAAACCCACAAAGCCTGCCCTAAAACCACAGCTGCAACAAAAGAGGAAGAGTCCACAGCAGAACTGGGAGCATATTAAACCTTGCAAAATCGGTCTCTTTCTGTGGTGGGGAGCATGTATATAAATACATACATACATATACATGGAGAGAGAGCTGTGCTTTTTCAGCATCAGGACTAAAAGTGAAGGCAGGATGTAGGAAGGCTGAGCAAGGGTGGTGATTGCAGGCAGAGCTGGATCAAGTGCAGTGGCCTGAGCTGGTGGCTTCACAAGGAAAATGACTAGTCTTCCCAGGACCGAGTGCAGTGGATTTAAAGGATTCTAGGTGGTTTGTAAGCCACAGAGGTAAATTCAGCAAAGATGTAAATGGGAGAGTGAACCATCAGAAAGAGAGCAGCAAGGCTGAGGGTGCAGATGAAAAGATGTCCAATTGCTGCAGAGTGCATAGGGCAAAAGGAGTGTAATTTCCAAGTGACACTAAGGAAAAACATAGGAAAAGAAAGTAAAAATACTTTGTTAAAATATAGCCAGCTGTCTAACATTCCAGTACCATCTCTGTCCTTGTCCAGATACCACTGAGTGCAGTTGCTGCTGAGTTCCAAGTTGTGCAAGGTCCTATGAAGGCAATTTTCAAAGCTGACTCCAGTGAGACTGCCCAAAGTGGCTGCTTTCCTGGGCGTTGAGTCAGGAGCTCAGGGTTAACTCTGTGATGCAGGACCTTTGTTGGGCAGGTATGTGTCCCTCCTGAACAGCTTTGCTGGAGCTGGAATGACTCTGGCAACAGGGATCTTGACAAAGAAAGGAAATTCACGAAGCCTGTGCCTGGTCACATTGTCTGTAAGAGCTGTTGCCTCATGTGGACATGCCTCTAGGCCCATAGTGCTGGTGCATACTTTGGGAATGTGCCTATGGTTGGTTTGCAGTCAGAGCTACACATTTTGCCTGCTTCATGTATCCACCTGCAAGTTTTCATTCGTGGCATGTGACCATGTCCAAGGCCTGCACTAACACGGATTAATGGATTGCCACAACACTACATGATGGAGAAAAATCCTGCCTTAACTAAGCAGGCATAGACTGTAGGGGTCTGAGTTAAGCAGGTGTAGAGCCTGTTCAAAATGTCAGGAGTCTGTAGCTCCTGGGCACAGCAGACTCACCTCCTGGAGGACTTTAGAAAGCACAGAAGAAGGAAATGCACTGGATATCCTTGCTGCTATCACAGTTCTGAGCACAAGGTCAGCAGAAAAACAGCTACTCCATGCTATGTCTGGACTGCAGGCAGACAGGCTCCACTGGGCAAGCCATAGCCCTGATCCCCTGACCACCTCATCCAGGCCAGGGATGTGGTTGGAGTTCCCTGACCTCCTTTAGCCCACACACCCAATCTTTCCTCCCAGGAAGTCAGATCAGAGCTGCTGTAACCCTCAAAATGGAAGGTCCAAGGAGTGGTTGAGACCAGGGCTTACAGCAGTGTTTCTGTCTCAGGGATTATCCATGTCTTGCCTTCCACTGGAGCAAAATTCACTTTCATATCCCTCAAAGTCAGCTTGCTGTGGAATTAGTGGAGAAAGAGAGTAAAACAAGAAGATAATGCAGTGGGGGAGCATTTCTTTGCATCTTTCCTGGGTAGAGGCATCGTCCCTGTTCCCATCACTTGCAGGACCAGCTGTGATTTCTGGCAATGCCAGACACAGCCATCACTCTCTGGGTTCCTTTCCCTTTCATTGTCCCTCTGGAGAACAGGACTCTTGTTAAAAACCCTGCAAGTATCATTGAGAGCCAGCTCTATTATTCCCTAGCCAGTGAAGCAAGACAGGCATACTCTCCCACAACCTAGGGATGCCCCTCTGATCTATTACCAATGGGGCTATCTTTAATGGGATCAGAGCCTGCCCTTTTCACGTCCCACAGGGACAACACCTGCCCACCAGAGAACAAAGAAGAAACCTGTTGTGATGGGAAAAAAGACAGAGTTCTCTCCAGAGAGGCAGCAAGGCTGTTTGATTAAGAGCATCTTTCTCCCAGCCAGCTGGTTTGCTAGCAAAACAACCAACTAGACTTCATCTTTATGCAAGAGAGAAAATCTCTGTGGAACAAATGCCACAAGTTCCATTTTATTCACCTATATAAACCGCAAGAAATCTGGGGAAATCTTTGCAGAAAAAGACTATAGGAGCAAGAGGGAAAATACTTCTGCCTAAACCAAATATTTAAAAAATATTTTAAAGGGTAATTTCAGTGCAGTATTTGAAATTCTGCAGCAAAAAGATCTATCTAGAAGCTTTATCTCTAGCTTGTCTTCCTCAAAAGACACAACAGTTACCATTGCTGTACATTTTTCTGTAGCTCTTGTCTTCATAGAGGTGCAGCATCCAAGTCAGGCAGGTCCAATTCCAGCTGTGTTTTCTGCATGAATGTCCTCTGGAGACTGTCCCATGTGTGCACATCTGC